>VZRE01015753.1:179608-196706 GCA_013396775.1 Cephalopterus ornatus | reverse complement strand
GAGACGGCGGGGTCGGGGGAGCGGGGAGGGCCCCTGCGGGGGGAGACTGCGGGAAAGGGGCTGGGCCGCTGCGCTGGGGAAAGGGCGCGGGGAGGGGTGTCTGTCTGTCTGTCTGTGCTTCTGTCTGTGCGTCTGTCTGTGTGTCCGTACCAGGTTCGGGAGCGAGGGCCGGGAGCAGGTGGCTGTCATCGTGCTGCGGCTCCTTGCCACCTCTTCCCCCCTCCCACCCACCTCCAGAGACGGTGCTCGAACACTTCCCTCTCCCTTTCTGTCCAAGGTCTGGTTTACATTAAAATATGAATAGTATAAATTTCTTACATACTTGTATTATTTATATCAACTTATTATTAAAACTAGACTGTATTTTATGTTTTTATATCTTACGCACAATACAAATGTATTATTATACATAATATGTTTTATTGTATATAAGCTATATACAATAAAATATAATTGTGTATGTATATTTACGGTTATTATATATGAATTACAGTCCAGTTTTATAAGCTGAGACGGGGGAGATTCGGATCAGATATTCGACAGAAAGGTTTTCACTGCTGGGGGGTCAGGCATAGGAATAGGTTGCCCAGGGAGGTGGTGGAGTCACCCTGGAGCTGTTCCAGAGGCTCTGGATCTGGTGCTGGCTGATGTGGTGTAGTGCTTTAAAGGGGTTACAGGGGCAGTGCTGGGTGGGTGGTTGGACTGGATCATCTTAAGAGGTCTCTTCCAGCCTTGGTTCTGTGATAAACACGCCTCGTTTTGTTGCTTTGTGTGAATTTTCGTGTTTTGCTGAGCTGCTTTTTGTGGTCACTGCGGGGTTGCTGTCGCCTGCTGGGAGTCGGGCTTCTGATGACACTTCAAGGCCCTTGTAAATAGTTTTCACTCAATCTTCCTTAGTTCTGCAGGTTCACAAAGGCTTTTGAGAGCTTGAGGTGCAATTTCAGCAGGGTAGGAATTTGGTTAAGTATTCCACAGGCAATTACAGGGAATCTGCTTGTGTTCTCATTTTCAAATTCAGTTTTAAATCACTGAAGTCTTGAACAAGTCCAGCGAGGGAAATTCAAATGATTTTGCCCACCTGAGCAGTCCAGCCCCAAGTAAGCCAGTTTTGTGCCGCATAACTTGTGACTGTCTTACGGCCTTGTGGAGAGCAGCACGTGGAATCCTACAGATTTGTAGCCGTTTCGTAGACTCCTTCCTAGAGAAATTGGTAGGGAAATATTTCTGTCCTTCAGAATTGTAATTAATATTAGTTACCATTAAAATAGGCAGCAGGGCGTCCAGCGAACGCATCAATTTAAATCCAAAAGTGCTTAAATTTGCTTCATGTGCATGGCTTGGTTTGGCCTGTTTCATTCCTTTCGCCAGCCTTCCCCAGCCTGCACAGCAGCACTTTGTCCTTTGCTGTGTTTACCGTAACACAGCTCAGATTTACTGTCAGCATTTCTATGCACAATCATGACCCAGGCTTTAAAACAGCATCTTCAAGGTCACTTAAGTTAAATTTAATGTTAGGGAGGATTTTAGCTGCGCAGCACATCGTTTTGCTCTTGCGTTATTTTTGTAAATAGCTTTTGGATTTGTAGATGCCTGGGAAGACTATTGTATGTTGCAGCTTGAGTTGGTAACCAATTTTCAGTGATCATATGACTAAATAGCTTTATTTTCTTTAGGCAGTTATCATATAATTTTGGCTTATGCAGTCAGACCCATTTTATGATTAGAACTTCAGCTTAGAGGCCTGCGAATATTTATTGCTTGCTTTTCTCTTGTCTTGTGTCAGATCAGTTTTCTGTTGGAAACCTTCTCAGATTGGTCATTGAGGAGCATATGCCTGAAACTTTGCATTGTGTGTGTGTCACTGCTTATATACACCAAATAAGTTTGAAAATTTATTCACACAAATTTTTGTGTACACACTATTGCAGCTATGCTTAAGCGACTTCGAAGTAGGAAGCTGGGTTGAAACAAGCCCATGAATTACAGCTATAATAAAAAAAAAAGCTATGTAATAAAGTCCTTTCTGACTTTATTACACAGTAAATTACTCTCACCTTAGAACAGTATAAAAATATGCTTTTAGTCGACTCTGCTATTGGAGGTAATGGGGGAGAGAGGGAAGGGGAATCCCAGGTAAGTGAAAACCCAACATGAGGCGTACTGCAGGCTGGGGCTTCACACAGCCAGCTCAGGTCCAGCACTGCATTCAGGAGAAGAAAAGCATCTCTCAGTGTCATGTAGTGGAGAAGGCAGAGCAGGGACACGGGAGCTGTTCTGCAGGATCCAGGTTGTCCTGGCAGTGCTCGGTTTAATCCAGCACTGACAGACTCCACTGGACTTCCTGGCTCTGGACTCAGCGGCTCAGGCTGTTGCCTGCAGGAGCAGAGGTGTTGTGCCAAGCAGTCCTGGAAGCAAGCAGGGCTGTGTTGGTGCCCTGTGAGCTGAACAGTATTTTGGAGTCTGCTTGGCTCCACTGAGAGTTTGCTTTACCAGGTCTCAACTGTAGCACTGCTTGCAGCCTGTTAGTGAGTACAAGAACTGTACTGTGCTGTTGCCTGAATAATTGTCCTGTTTCTGTTAATATGGATTTGTTTGTCCGTAGTCACTGCTGTATAGAAACCTTATTTTATATTCCAGAGCGACAAAATGATGGGTTCTCATTCCTTGTTTTACACAAACTGATAGGCATGAGAGGGGGAAGAGGAAATGAAAGAAAGCTCTAATGTCCCTTTCTCCATGTTATATAAGGGAAAGTTTGCAAGAACTCTGACAGCTTCTTATGTTTGCTTTTCAGGTGTCTGTGGAGATGAATTTAGTATCTTACGATCACCTCAGTCGGTTGTTTTCCGAGATGGAAGTTGGCCCATTCCTGGCGAGCGGATCCCGGATGTCGCTGCATTAACCATGGGCTTTTCTGTTGAAGAAGTACGTTTCAGGTGTTGGTTTTGAAATGCCCCTAAAACTACGGACCTGCTCACTCAACACACGAATCTTCCTGTCGTGTGCTGGAATATACCAAATACCCCCGTGTTTGTGTTGGGGAACGCATGACTGGTCCGAGGTGGTTTCCGAGCGCAGAGCTGTGTCTGTCATGTGAGCAGCCAGAGGCTGTGCTGGCTGGCCAGTTTGAATCACCAGCTATAGAAGGAAGCCTGCAGAGGCTTTACAGTGCTGTTCCTCACTTCCTCTGAGACCCAGCTGTGTGCTGTATCCCCCCATCCATGGTCACACGCTGAGTGACCCCTGTCACTCTCCACAGGGCTCTGCTCTCGAGTTCTCTGAGGACTCTGAGAAATGCCTTGGCAAGGCAGGCGTTTTGGCAGGTCAGCAAACCTGTCTGCTGAGCAGAGTTAGCAAGAACAAGTAGGCTGGTTATTACTTAAGAAGCAATCCAAATACTTGAAAACATGATTTGGGGTAGTGTTTCCCCACGTTAAGTGTTTGGATATAGCTTTGGTGGTGTTTAAAGTGGAGCACACGAGAAGGAGCCCTTGGATGGATTCCAGTCTTGCCCTACTGAATTTTTTGCTGGGCTTCAGCAGGGCCAGCCCTGCTGTTGAAGCAGTACCTGAAAGTGTGATAGCCAGGCATCTCAGTGTCTGTGTGCAGCCAGATACTCAAACCTGCAGGCTGGTATGGGCAGCCAGTTCCCACTTTTTCCAATCTGCAGCTAGGGAAGAGGTCTGATAAGGCTGGTTTAAATGCAGGTCTGTTTAGCCTGTGTTTTGGAATTTGTCTGAAAATATATTGCTGTCAGTTAATTACGGGGTTTTTTTGTCATCAAACTAGTAA
Organism: Cephalopterus ornatus; assembly: GCA_013396775.1. Classification (NCBI taxonomy): domain Eukaryota; kingdom Metazoa; phylum Chordata; class Aves; order Passeriformes; family Cotingidae; genus Cephalopterus; species Cephalopterus ornatus. The sequence goes on along the minus strand of VZRE01015753.1, from coordinate 192,914 downwards.
CAAGCTCGTAAGAGTTCTATGTCTAAGCAAAGTAAGTTTTGATTATTTTATCAAGAAAAAACAATGTATTGAATGGTATCGTGTGTGTTGCATGTAAAGACACCCAGCAAAACAACAGAGTCTGGCCCATTTTGACCACTTGACATTTGGCATACTGGTTATCCAAAGATACATCATGGTTATCTTGGAAAAAATTGTTTCAGTACACACCCTGTGCCCTTGCCAAACTTTGGGATTCATTTGCTGTGCTGAGTCCGTAGCATCCTTTAGAAATAGTTCTCTATTAGCAATATTTCAAATCTTAGAAGCAGGCAGGGAAGGAAGTGTTTAAATTATTATTCATTTAAGCCCTGAAACTGTAGGTTTTCAGCACTGTCGCTAAGGAATGCAGAGATCACTGTGGGCAGCTTCCAGTCCTGGTATGGAGAATAATGCAGGGTCCAGATACTCCCTTTGCAGCTCACATCAAGACTATGGTCTAGGAACATGAACTGACAGTGCAGAAAGTACGCTGTAGAGAATTTGGAATTCTTAGTGCATTACATTGGGAATTCTCAAAACCAGTCATTCAGTATTCTTCCCTTGTTAAAGCAAAATAAAACTGAACCCCTTTTTTGTCCCTGATGGTGCTTTAAATGGTTTTTCATTTTGTTTTTTGAGGTGATACAGATCATAATGTCAATTACATTCAATTCTAAAATCCAGTTAAGTTGGTTTTCAGAAAACAAGTATTTATGTCTTTTACACAAATGGAGGAATCTGTTTGAATTTATTCCAAGTAGATGAGTTTGTATTTTGTGCCTGTATAAACCAGCCAGGTGTCCTTCCCTGTGCCCTTACTGATTCATAACTGTAGTAAGCTACTAAGGAATCTCTTTGTTTCTGTGCAAATTTGTAAATTTTAAATAAGTAAGTTGTTGATATGATTGACACCACTCTCTTTTTATCACCCTGTTTCTTTCTGGTACTGAAAATACCAAGCTGTTAGTGGTTTAGTGTGCATAAACCTCTTTCTGTCATGTTTTGTGGAAGGGTTTAGATTTGTGTGGTTTATTGTTGTGTTTTTTTTTTTTTAATTCAGCCTTCACTTATTAAATACAGACTATAATTTTATAATTATGAGAGATAACTCCTCCTATATCCATTATGTATAATGCTTTCTTAGTGTAGACTGCTATGAAGTTACTGGCAGCTTTTAAAAGAAAAATGTCTTTATGATTGACTCGAGACAGCATTATTCGAGATGAAAGCAGCCCGGTATTAACTTACTTCCTCATGGAATTTCCAGTGGGTTGTCCTGCACAGAGGTATTAACAAGATAGCAAGTTATTGTGCTGTAATATTGGGGGACGGCTCTTCTTTTTTCCCTATGAAATTTGAATTTTTTTAATTACTTGTAATAGGACCTTCCCTGGCCTGGCCTTGCAGTGGGGGATCTGTTTCACAGACCACGAGCTACTGTGCTGGTGACAGTGAAGGGAGTGGACAAGCTGGCATTGCCTGTGAAAGGCTTTTCTTACCCCATTGAGAATGTGAGTATCCACAGTTGGAACTGGCCCGGGATTTCTGTGGCTCCTCTGGTCTGATGACAAGTACGTGATTGTCTACCGTAGTCTTGGTTGTTCACTTGTTTCTTACTTCACTTGAGGTTCACTTATCCCCTAAAATGATGGATCGGGCTGTACAGATCAATAATTTGGTCAGAGTCCTGTACAAGGGGAGAGGCCTTCGAGAGCACCCAGGGCCTCCTGTGTTGAGTTCAGTAACTTGTTTGACCAAAGCGTGTTCTCCTTGAAAGACATCTGGTTTTATTTAATATATCTGTGGCAAGAGGCAGAGAACGCACTGCTTCCCGTGGTAACTGATTCATAGTCAGAATTACTAAATTTTTTTGCTTCAAGCTGAGTGTGTGATGACATTTTGTATGATCTCGATTCTTTGATGTACTGAATCGCCCTCTTTGAGTCTTCCTCCAGTGCTTGACTGTGAAATACAGCACTTTTGAGACACTACTCCATTACACTGCATCAAAAAGAAAGCAACAGACAACATAACATTTACCTACCACTGTCTGTCTATGCTAACACTCTTCTCAGGCTTGTCACAGCACCACAGTCATTTAGGTTGAAAGGGAACTCTTAAAATTGTCTAGTCCAACCCCCTGATCAAGCAGGATCAGCCAGAGCTGTGTTCAGTCAGGTTTTGATTATCTCCACAGATGAAGACTCCACAACCTTTCTGGGTAGCCTCTGCTGGTATCTGACCATCTTTAGAGTGAAAAGCCTTGTTCTTGTGTTTAGATAAAATTTCCTGGGTTTAAATTTATGCCTGGTGCCTCTTCTGTCATAGGACTTCTTCCAGACACCTTTTAACATGACACAGTAACTTACAAAATATTGGTAACTGCGGTGCCTGCTCACTTCTCTTTTATAATTACACTGTCTGCTGTAATCCAGTTTGCTGCGGTATTGGATGAGTTCTTCATGTTGAGCTGGTTTTTGTCCAGCATGAACCCACAAACCCTTTTCAAATAAGTTGTTTTTAAGGTTATTTCTATCTAGTTAATTCTACTGCTGCCCAACTTGGAAAGCTTTTGTTTTGCACCAGTTTTCCATGCATAATTATCTCCTTTCAGATCATTAGGCCTTGTTTAACCCAAAAGTTTAACTGGACTTTGTCTTCCAGGCTGTTCCTTTCAGTCTTGACAGTGTTGCAAACGCTATTCATACTTTGTTCTCTGAGGAAACGCCTGTGGTGTTGCAGCTGGCCCCCAGTGAGGAAGTGAGTATTGCTTCACTTCTGATTCCAGAATATTCTAAATAGTTAAACCTCTTTTCACTTGAGTGGCCGGAGCAAAACCAATTGATTATGTGACATTTTGCATTGGAGAGGGCAAGTGTGATTGATTATTAGTGTGCGACTGGAAAAACTGGAAGGGAACCTCTGTTGTCACTAAACAATGGCTGTTCCTGCAGAGGGTGTACATGGTGGGCAAGGCAAACTCCGTGTTTGAGGATCTCTCTGTCACACTGCGCCAGCTGCGGAACCGCCTGTTCCAGGACAACTCCATTCTCAGCTCCCTTCCCCTCAACTCCCTCAGCAGAAACAATGAGGTAAAGAAAATCATCAATCAGCGGGAACTTTTATGATTTTTTTTTCTGATAGTTTGTGCTTTTTGCCTTCTCCCCCCTTTTTCTTCCCCCTTTCTTTGCCTAGGAGAGCCCACTCTTAATTTTTTCTAGTAATTAAGTTTTAAGGAGTTTTTGTAACTTCAGTGAAAGCGTTATTTCCTTCTAGCATGTTCTGATGCTGCAACAGGCATGACCTGTTATAAAATACTGAGAGTTGTGACAAAACAAGACTAACTTAGGTTTCATCAAAACAAATACCTGTTCCTTTTTGCCTCTCCCCCCAGGTTGACTTGCTTTTTCTGTCAGAACTTCAAGTCCTACATGATATTACAAGCCTGGTAAGTTTTTTGAAACACTTTCACCATCTTTAGTCACAAACTTCAGAGATCTTCTTTTAAAGGTAGAGAAGTTGTAACCAGCATGCTTGGCAACCAGTGATATGTATTCTAGTGTGTCATCAGTTGGTTGCATCAGTGTAAAAAATGCATTCTGAGGCAATTTTTGTCAGCCCTGTCACTGCAATGGTGAATGAGAAGCATCTGTAGTGTCTTCTGTATTGTGTTTGGTGGGAGCAGGGGGAATTCTGAGCTGCTATTTCTCCATACCCAAAGACATGGGAAGTACTCAGTGAAGAATTTGCCGGGGCTTCCTTTGTTTTCTTACATGAGAAGTACAGTGGTAGTTAAGAACATGTTCTTTGTGAAATGTGGTTTTTTTGTTTAAAGCAACCTGTGTATGAATTAATTTCTTTCTGCCCTCAATGGTGTCCCAAAGCTGTCTCGACACAAGCACCTGGCCAAGGATCACTCTCCAGATCTGTATTCTCTGGAGCTGTCTGGTTTGGAAGAGGTTGGAAAACGGTATGGGGAAGACTCTCAGCAGTTCAAGGATGCTTCTCAAATTCTTGTAGACTCCTTGCAAAAGGTATATTTTTCTACCTAATGAACAAACTTCATGGTAATATTAAGGAAATAATTTTTTATGCTAGTAACAAGGGAGTTGGTTTATTGACTGCCTTATGCTTTGAATTGTCACTTCATTGGTGATGGTTTGCCTGATGCTTGCTTTTGTTGTTTGGTTTTTAAAATGCAGTTATTCAGTTATGAAATCAGATGTTACAGTTTGCGTCTCTGGAAAGTGTTGACATGATTCTAGAATGTTTAGATAGTCTGCATAAAGGAGTAGGGTCATATTGAAGCCATGTATCAACATGGCTGGATATATTTGTTTTTCTTAAATAAATGCCTTCCATTTGAAACCACCAGTGCGTCTCACAAAAACTGGCTCTTGGAAGTGCGGAAATGTATAAATCTAAATTTCCAAGCCTTTAAAATAACTGCTGTTCATCCGTCAGTGTGCTCAACAAAGTAATTCTTCAACAGGTCTTATGTGATCGTCAGTTAAATTTTTAGGAAGCGTGATGGAAAAGTGTAAAAGCATCAATTTGCTAAGCCAGAAAGTAGGCATAAGCTACAGTCTGTTGACCAATGATTGAGGAGTTTGAAAGAGGCCTTGTAAACCAGGGGAAAGTTCACACTTCCTTAGTGAAATTCTAAAATAGTGTAGCTATTCTAAAATAGTATAGCTTTCCACCATTATTCCTGAAGCTGGCATCTTATGTTTTACTATAACTTGCTAACAAAACTCTGCTTAATTCCTGGCTACAGTGTAGGTTTTTAATTAAATCGCTTTTGCTTTTCCAGTTTGCAGATGAGATGTTTAATCTGTATGGGGGGAATGCAGTGGTAGAAGTGGTGGCTGTAAAGGAGTTTAATTCGCCCCTCATAAGGAAGACTCGCTCCATTCTCCAGTCTTCACAGGTAGTAGAGGCACATTTTTCTATATCTCATTTGTTAAAACTCATCCAAATTGCATCAGTTCTTCACTTGAGCGTGACTTCTTTTTTTGAGACTAAAATACTATGATTTAGGTGTGGGTGCAAAGAGATCAGCTTACTTACCTGTCTTGATCTTCACTTAGTCATAGAGTAACTTAAGTTGAGGAGGGCTCTGGAGGTCATCTGGTCCAACCTGCTGCTCAGAGCGGGACTAATTCAGGAGTTAGATCAGGCTGTCCAGCTAAGTTCCCTGAAAACTTCTTCCCTTTCGCCTTGTTAGAATTTGTTTCTCCCCAGTGCAGCAGTACCTGCAAGTCCTGCCTCCTGCGTGTGGGAAAACATGTTTTCCTTGGCTTGCTGGCAGGACTCCAGACTTAGCCCAGGATGGAGTTGCCCTGTTGAGGTTGCCTAGACTTTCCATGGGGTCAGAATGTGTTGTCAAAGCTCACTTTGAAGTAATACACGTCCTCTTTATTACAGAGCGAAAAAGAAAATCCATATAACCTGGCCTACCCATATAACTACAACTACTCTGTAATCTTCAACATCATTCTGTGGATGATGATAGGCCTTGCTTTAGCTGTGATAGTTATCTCCTACAACCTCTGGAACATGGATCCTGGGTATGACAGCATTATTTATAGGATGACAAACCAGAAGATAAGAATGGATTGAATCGCACGGTATTTCAGTGCAAGAGGATGATGAGAAGAGTAAGGTCTCCTTCAAACTGTGTGAAAAACAAATATTCTGACATGGTTACTTGTGGAAGTTTTTCAAAGGTGTATTTATTTCTTAGGTATTTTTTCCCCTCTCCAAGACTATTTTAAATGTTAGTAGAATTTAGAAATTGAAATCTGCTTGTTTAAAAAAAACCAAAACAACAACCCCTCAAATAATTGTCATTAAAGTAACATCATTCCATTTTTTTTATTATGTAAAATGAGTTTTTGAAAAGCCCTGTACTGCCTGTGACTGTGTGCAAACCAGAGAAATTGAAATTATGATAGCAACATGTTGTTTGAAACTTTTACACCAGACGATTAGAATTTCTACCTAAATTGTTGTGTTGTATATTATGAACCAGCTGTAAATGTTTGATGTAAATATCTGTAATGGTTACATGTAACTTCAGAGAGGATAGTAAATATTCTTTAGAAAAATACTTAATATAGAAATATTTCTGGAAGACTACAACTTGTTTTGATCTCGTGTTGGTGGCTCAGAGGTGAACTGTACGAAGAAGGATCCTTTCCCTAGAACTTCAGTGATTTGGAGGTAAATAACACTAGTGTGGCTGGTCTATACAGTGGGGTCTGTAAATATTGAGGTAGCGGCAGTCTGGTCATGGTCTAACGTCACATACAGCTGAAAGTACCTGTTATGGTGGTTCATGTTCCTTCCATTTGTGTTGATGTTGTTATAAGAAAAAAAAAAAGATTCTTTTTGATGATAAGAGTGGACCAACACTTGATTTAAGTATACCTGGATTATAGTCCTGCTTCAAGCATTCAATAAAGGAAAGAACAGTTGTTCTTGAATGCATTTATTCTTTATGGCTTCATAGGTGTGGCTACTTCTGTTTAGTGTTTGTTCAGCTGACTAGAGCAGGTTCCAGCAGCATCAAACGTGTGACAGTGGCCCTAAGCCTGCAGCAGTTTAGTTTTAACTGTCCTTCAAAAGAAAGATGATTTTCTATGGATTAATTTTCCTAAACAAAATAGCGAGTGTCGTTAAAACAAGTGGTTGATCTCTGGCTTGAGTCTTTTGTGCAGCTAGCTAGTTTTTTAGAAACTCAATTACTCCTGTGGTAAAGGGAGATCTTCCAGATACAGCAACGTGAAAGGGAACTACTTTTTGCTTCTTGTTGTCCTCTAATGTGCTCAACTTTCCCTACTGCTAGGAAATACTTGTTCCAATTCCAGAAAAGATCTGCTCATTGAATTACTCTTGGAAATTTACTGGAAATGTCTGTCTGAATGGGTGGCCTTGAAGTTGTTTGTGTCTTGGAGATCCTGGAGAGCGATTCATGTTGAATTGGCAATATTCTGCAGCTTTGCCTGAGTCCAGGAAGTCAGTTCAGTATATGTTACAATTATTTGACATTACTTTTAATGGCATTTAAAATTAATCTGCAGGATTTATATCAGTAGATAGAAGGGGAGAGTTGCACTGCCAGTTTCTCTGACAAGAGTGTGTGCTCTAATTACTGAACACTCTAATGTGCTGCAGCAGAGCAGTCAAGGGAAGGCTCTTAGCCAGGTGTGAGAAGTAGGTCACAGTGATTATGTAGATGATTCTGTTTAGATTTATTGCTAATACAGTAAATATTGCCAATGCAGTATCTTAAGTAACAACCCTATCATCTGTAACAATGGATTATAGTGTCCTCAGGTCGTGGTCCCTTCCAATTGAGTCACAGGCTTCAGTGAGACCCCCTCCCCTTGCTTTCTAAACTTCTCTGAGAAGTCTCACTGGGGCTAGGTCCCTGCAGACTCAGGTTTGGTCAATGACTTGTGTCTAAAGGGTTACAATAGCAGCAGGATCAGCTGGAAATGTGCATGTTTACAGTCCTTGGCCTTGCAGAATTCACTATAGCAAAGCAACAAAGCACCTGTGGAGCTGCTTTAGGATTTTGTCTCCCTCTTTCACCTTTACTCACCCATCCAAAAGTGAGTGTTCCTGGAGAGTGGGGGAGAGGGCAGCGGGACCCACATGGAAGCTGCCTGCAAGATCGGGGCACCTTGTGTGTGTTCTCTTGGCTCCAGTCTCTCTTTTCAGGCTGATGGGCACCAAAGTCAGTTGCAAACATCACAGCTCCCCCATCTCTGGAATGCGTGAATTATGCATGAATTATCCAGCAGGTTCCTTCTGCAGTTCCTACCTGGAGTTCTTACCTTAGGACAAATCATGTTGCCCAGCCAGAGACCGAAAGGCAGCGGAGGGTGTGGTGGAGGCAGTACTATGACCTGACTGTCATTCTGTGTGCCACACGCACTTGCAGTGTTTCCATGAGAGTCAGAGCCATCAGATGAAGCTGTACAACTGTGTCAGAGCAATTAAAACACAGCTCTGTCATCCCAGTTGATAGGCATGAACCCTAACGCTTTATGTAAAGTGTTCTGTGGTAATCCATATGTTGTTTTATGACTGCTTGGAGATCACTTAATATGGAAGACAATGCCCCCGAACTTCAGCAGGAATCATGATCTGGGGTAAAAAAAGGGGCAGTAATTAGTGGTGGAATCCTTCCAACTGAGCTATACCTTAGAAAAATGATGTGTTTGGCAGGAGGAAAGAACGGCCGCTGTCAGGTTCTGTTACAGGAAAGGAGAGGAAAGAAAAAGGATAAAACATGTGGCACATCTACCATCTAGTACTAGGATTTCCAGTGCTTTTGCAAGATTAGGCTGTCTGGGATGTGGGTTCTTCATTTCAAACAAGGAAAATTATTCTATAGACTTTCTGGTGAGGACTTACTTCAACTTGTTGAGCTTCTTACTGGTCTATATTGAACTCATGCATCCCTAGTTTACTTAACTCAAGGTTTAGTCAGGTTAGTAGTCCACTTCAGATACTGGTGCAGGTTTACAGGAGCAAGTTTTAAAGTCACTGTATAATTAACAATAAGTCTTTAACAGCTGTATTTTAATCAGTCTGAAGTTAGCAATACAGGGTTTGTTTAAATGCAGGACCTGCTGTTGAGATGGTCATCCTGTCAGCTCTCTTCCAACTGCTCCTTTAGGCTCTAATTTTACTTTTTAAAGCTAGTCCTTGACTACTTTGAAGGGCGAATTTGAATTCTCACTTCTCCTGTTAGTACCGCATTTGTTCATTCTCATGGCTGTAGGCTTCCAGCTGGTACTTAAAGGTGCTTTTCAGCACTGTCTTGTGTGCTGTGTCTTAAATACAGGTTGTTTCATGCAGCACAAGCTTCTTTTGGAGCCATTTTAGGGCCCTGTGCTTTACTTTGAACTAGGTAAGCCAGACATGTTTTACTGTGCAAAATATTGGTCCATAACTGCTCATCAAACAGGCAATTGCAATCCTGATCACTGAGCCAGGAATAGCCTTGTTGTACTTAGAATTAATTAGAATGGCAGTGCTGTCAACACCGTGAGACTTGCTCTTGATCGTTCTCTTTAATCATACCAAGAATTAGGAATTTTAAAAATATCTATGTGATAGGGCAGAAATCATAAGTTTTGTGTACAGTGCTACGAGGAAAGCTATGAAACTGTCACATGAAGCTCCGTGAAGGAAAGCAACAGTGAGAGGCCAGGGGAGGGAGGGAATGCAAGGAAAATACAGCCTGGATTGGGATCCTGTGTGGCCAAAGTGAGAAGGGCAGGAAGATCATTACACAATATTAGTCAGCAAGCAGCTTTGAGCCAGGCTGGGAAAGGCTCCATATGGTGCTGTCTGTGGGATTTAGGATGTTACTGCTGCAGGAGTCATGTGGTCACCAAAGAAAGTGTTTTCCTTGGGGAGCTTGCCCTCTGGCAAAAAGGGTGAGATGTATTTAATGGGGTCTTCTTCAGATCTTGGTCTTATATTGTCCAGTACTTGGCTCGGGGAGTACCTGGAGTAGGGGTAGCTGTTCTCCAGAAGTGCTGACGTCTGTGAAGGAGAGAATTTTGAGTCAGCATTGAAGACTGAGCATTGCTTTTGATATTTAGATTGAAAAGAGAAAATAAGCCATAAAATAAAGAGTTCTTTTAAGAGTCAGTATGCTGCTTTTTCCAGGTAATCCCCCAAAGTCTTAACTTGGCAGAGGGAGGTATAATCAGCCTTTGCATGTTCCAGGCTTTCAACTTTCCAGGCTTCTCTGTGGCAGGTATGGCAACTTTCAGAGTTCTTTCATCTGTAGCAACACACAGGCAAGGGCAAGCCTAAAGCAGATCTGAAACGTGGAAATGATACTTTCGTGTCTGAAAGAAGGAAGCGGAAATGAAGAAACCACGTTGAAATGCAAATATTGAGCAACCTGGCAGTTGGTTGCTGGGATTTACAGGTCAGGCTTAATGGAAACGGCAAGGACCCTGCCGGAGTGTAACCTAAGGATATAAGCATCTGTCTCAAAACTAAAGAAAAAGCCCCACAACAACAATGATATTTTGGATCCTCTACTGGTACAGTTTTTGGCTATGGTGTAGTGGGTGCTTTGAGCTAAAATTCACAAATGATCTCCTAGAAAAAATCAGATTTTTTGCTCAAGTAAGGGTTGGGGACTCTCCTGCATTTTTTACTTTCTCTTCTGCAGGCCCTGAACCACATTCTTAAGCATTCTCATCTGTGTAGGGGAGGGAGTGGATATCCACACAAGTATTGCAGGAGAGAAATCAAGGAAGGCAGAAATGGATCTACAGGACTTCAAATCCAGCAGAACAAAAGAAATAGGAAAAAACCCAGAAGTTTTTTCCTGTCCTGCCACTAATGCAAGTTGTGGCTATGGGGGAACTAAGTTGTAAAGGGCTTCTACAGCTCATGGTGTGAAGGATGGAAGAGAAGTGAGTGGAAGCAGGAACAGAGTGCACAGAGGCCATATCCCAGAACAGAACATAAATCCCCACCTTAAATAGGGACTTGCCTTGCTAGTGTGCATTCAGAACTTAAAGAGATTCCTCTATTGCTGAGAAGTAGACTCACACTAAAGGACCCTGGCAATCAAATTTAGTATCGCCATCGATGTCACCCATCACCAAAAATACAGAGCAAAGTTCTTGGCATGAACTCACATCATAAAATATTTAGAATGTTTCATAAGGGAAACAAAATTCACAGTTGCACAAAATTATAAAGGCAGCCGAATTCCACTTAATTATACTGCAGTGCATGAATTTATGATGACAAATTTACATGCCTTTAATCTAGTGAGTGTATCTAGTTTTCATTGGGCCATGGGGATAGAGCAGTGGCTAAGATAAATTCTCAGTAGTTCAGCTGGTAGCTTATGGCTAGCACTGCAAAGGCACTGACTTGAACAACTTCAGTGCTGCGAACCTCCCAATCAACCCCTGCATTTTAAATACTTCTTTACAATGCCGTGGTCGGAGTACCCAAGCAACTGATACAAAAAAAAAAAAGTCTGCTGCAACACCTGAGTGATCAATCAGAGCGTTTGGAACACTGCAGAGCTAAATGAGAGCTCCAGCCACACCCTACAGTAGGTGATCAATCAAAATCTTGACTATGGTACAGCATCATCTTGGAAGGAAAAAACCAGCTCTCAATGATTTCTGTCACTTTTGGTCTCTGCTGTAGCAAAAGAAAAAAAAAAGAGAAATACATAAAAACAACTGCACCGATTATTTTACATGGACCCATCCCAATACTTCAGCTGGCTGACGGAGCCTAGAGCAGGCAGCTACACTTCACTGCCAGTGCTTCCCATAGAGGATCTGCAAACTCTGGAGCACCTCTGGGGCAGCCAACCCCCGGAAAGTCATGAGCTCAACAGGTGAGTCTGTAAAACCTCTGCCGCCTCGGTTGAATGTGCGGCTCTCCCCTCTGGAGATCTCCAGGGAGCTGTACCCGAGGGTATGATGGATGTCCTCGGGAGCAGGGAGGCTCTGCTCCATGGCTGAATGCTGTTGTATTTTCCAGGCAAGCCTGGTGGCACCCAGATGGTCATAACTCTGGATAACCTGACAGGAAAATGTGCTAGAAAAAGGAAGTGCAGTCAGCTGTCGGTCATGCAGAGCAGCAGGTGGGGGGAGGAGGCTTAACTGGAAACAGCAAGCTCTCTCTGTGTAAGAATGCACGTTTGCACACACACACAGAGTCTTATATTGGTCTTTACAAATGAAAGGGAAAAAGGTTCCTCCCCCCATGAAAAATAGTACTTTTATTAAAAATCGAAACTATTTTTAAATCATTTCCGTACTTTAAAGGAAATTTTTAAAAAAATTATGCTCAATGTTTTGTAAAAATGAGGATTTATGAACTCAGAAGGTGAATAGGAACACATCCACCTAAAAAGATGTTCAGTAAGAAATCTGCAGGAAAACTGTGCCTATACCACTCACATCCCAGAGGTGATGCTGACTAGCAGAAGTTGGCTTTCATGTGTGTTACTTCTGGAGAAAAATGAAATTACCCCTCCGAAATAAGCACAAGTTAATTAGGAAAATAAGCATCATGAAGAGAAATAGCATAATGGTCCCAGTGTCAACCTGCAGCACAGTGGTCACTTTAATTTTGCCTTTGTCCCTTAACTACTGTGTTTTATCCAAGGGAATGGAAGAGCCAGCACTAAAGGGAATACAGGGGGAATCACAGGGGCCAGGCACAAGATTGAAAGAAATGGCAGCCCCCCAGCCCTCTTCTGCCTCCTCACACCTCCCCGTGGCCCAAACGGCAGTGGAAAGCCTGAAACTTTAGAAAGTGGTTTCAGGTCAGTGCTCTCTCCAAGTCTGCCTCCCCTGCCATCCCAGGGCAGAGCCTGAGCCTCCTGTGCTCCTGTGGAGCAGCTGAACTGCCAGACAAACTGCTCCATCCTGGGAACATCGTTTGGAAAAGCAGCCTCTGAGATGTTGCAATAGGAGTCATGATCGTGTCATGAGACCAGCTTCCTGTCTTGAGCCGACTGTCCAGATTTAAACATCACAAACAACCATTCTGCATTTTAGTTCCTCCTCTCTTTCCTTTTTTTCTTCCTTTTTTGTTTTTCTTTTAATTCTTTTTTTTTTGTTTCCTGTTAACCCAGAGGTTCCCAGGAATTCATTAACACAGGAATCACGTTTATTTCTTCTTTCCACCCTGTGTTTGGCCACTTCCATGCCACAGACCTGATTCTTCACAAATTCCACAGCTGCTGAAATATTCAGATTGTTGGCAGTGGTGAAACAAGTCCCACTTTCCATCATTTCCACTCTTGTGTAGGAGTTATTGGTTCCTGTAGCCTACAAATTAACTGTTTGGCAGAGGAGTAAGAAGTCTAAAAAGCTAAAGTCTTTAAATACTATTGCCTGCCAAATTCCTTTATGAATTTCCCTGTAACATGCAGCATAACCTTAGCTGGAAAATAAACATATTTGCACTTTTAGCTCCTTTTTTTTTTTTTCTTCCTCAAGCTCTTCCCCTCTGGTCTCTGTTAAAGTTTGGTTTTGGTCATGTTTCCATTTTTCAAAGCACTCCTGTCCTTCAAAAAGCTCTTCATAATCTGCATCTCTTGCAAGCATTGGAGAGCACAAATAGACAAGAATATCCTGGTGGAACAACATATTACTACATAAAGCGCCTCATTTTCCTGATATCTGATGTCTAATGTGAAAATGTGTGTTCTTTAGCCAGAAAGAAACATTTCTGGTCTTGGATTCTGCCATGAACTGAAAAA
>VZRE01015753.1:134251-179596 GCA_013396775.1 Cephalopterus ornatus | reverse complement strand
AAAAAAAAAAAAAAAAAAAGATTTTAAAAGCTACAAATCAGAGTGGGGACCTAGAAAAGACAGAAATACAGGACACACCTGAAACAACCAAGTTACAGAGATTGGCAGGTTGTTTAACACCTCCTGGTGTAAAAAACCACTTAGGCTGTGACTGGTCAGCTCTGGGACATTTCCACGGCCAGCATTTACCACAGGCCTCTGAAAGCAGAGGCTTGGCAAGATGTTGGCTGTGGTGTGAAAGATCCAGTTGTTTCTCAGCCCATCAAAATCAGACAAACCACACAAAACTGCCCTGCCTTGCCACAGCACTGACCCAGCTGCTCATGGCACAAATTATTCATCCTCTCACTTAGAGTCATAGAATTACGGAATCATCTAGGTTGGAAAAGACCTTTAGGGTCACCAAGTCCAACCGTTAACCCAGCACTGCCATGTCCACCACTCAACCATGTCCCCAAGTGCCACATCTACACATCTCTTAAATACATCCAGGGATGGTGACTCCACTGCTTCTCAGCCTGTTCCAGTGCTTCACAATCCTTTCCATTAAGAAATTTTTCCTAATATCCGGTCTAAATCTCCCCTGGCTCAACCTAAGGCCATTTCCTCTCATCCTGTCACTTGTTACCCGGAAGAAGAAACCAACCCACACCTTGCTACGATCTCCTCTTAGGAAGTTTGAGAGAGCAACAGAGTCTCCCCCGAGCTTCTTTTTCTCCAAGCTGAACACCCACAGCTCCCTCAGCTGCTCCTCATGGCACTTGTGTTCCAGATCCTTCACCAGCTCCATTTTTTTTCTCTGGACATGTTCCAGTACCTCAATTTTGTCATTTACATCCATAACTGGACGTACTGTTGCATGTGGAGTCACCCTACCAGAAGAGGGGGGCAATCTCAGCTGTCCTTGCCCTAATTTTTGTCTGTGTCCCCCAGCACCTGCCCCAGGACAGCCTGAAACCTCCCTGGCAGCTCCCCTGCTGCCTGCACACCCAGGAAAGGCGGGAGCAAGGCTGCAGAGCCTTGTTAGTGGACATGGACTAGAGTAAACTAACACTGAATAAAGTGCCATCCAATCTTTGTGGTCAAGAGAAAGTAATTTCCAAAGATTGCAAAGTCTTCTTTCATACTGCAGTGTTGAAAAAGAAAATCAGTTTGCAACCCCTATAATCAAGTTGTGTTTGAGGGCAGCGAGGCTGCCAGGGACACCAGCTTGGAGGAAAACCTGCTCTGACCTGGCAAACCTGGGAAACTCCCACTAGCAGGCAATTCCTGGGAGCAGGATCAGCCTGTGCAATGGATATGTGCCGGGGGGCAGTGCTGGAGCACATCTCGGTGCTCCGTGAAAGTTCCAAAAGACAGACAATAAAATTTCTGCTGGATCCAAAGCTGGAACACTGCAAGGATTTTTTTTGGTGCTGAGAATACAGGGAAAGTGAGTTTCCATGTCAGAAGCAAATTTATAAAGATAATTTGTGAAGTGTAACAAAGGTTCTCAGGTTAAAGTCTATGAAATGCCAAATTTTGGCAATGGAGAGCTCATGGTCAGGATGTGGAGGGATGGAGGAAGGACCACGCACAGGGTGGACACTTCCTCAGCGCAGACAAGGGGAATGGAAGCAGAAAATCCCTCCCATACAAAATATTGGGTTTGAAATACTGAAAATATTCCATCTGAAGCGATACTTCTGTGTCCCTACTGAGTACACTCAGTGTCAGAGAGCAAGTAACTGTGATACATTAAATAGTTAAAGGGAAAAATATTTATTTTCATTTTCTTATGGATTCAGGTATGCCCCAAGTAACTATGAGGTTAAACGTACTTACAGAAATTTAAAACCTACTACAAATTTTAGGAAAATATATGTAATGCAGAGAAAGCTAGGCTGGAGGATATTTTTCCCCAGAAAAATAACACTTCCATTTAAAAGAACATTTCCACTGTCATTATAAGAATTGCTGTTTAAAACAACAAGAAGGAAAAAAAACAAGAACAAAAAAATCACCCCAGTTGCTAAAGGTAAAATCAGATTTGTTCTATCAAATAATCTGTGGCAATAGAAGAGTGGAGGAGGAGGAAATGCCACATTTGCTAAAAGCTTGTTTTTAACTCCAGATCTATGGAGGAAAACAATCCAGAGCTGTGCAGGGAGCAGGGCTGGAGGAAGCTGTGAGCCAGACAATGGCACCGACTGCTAAACCCAGAGTCTTATTTAGAGCTGGGAAACGGAGTTCTGACAGCACAGTTTTTGCAACCGCATAGCCAAAATTATAGGTCAGAAATTACCTACGTGGACAGCCTTGGTACAACTGGACCCCAGCTATTATTTGCCTTTTTGTTTCTAAGGCTCCCACGTCATCTTCTGCCCAGAGGCTTCGAGGTGAAAGAATGAAATGCAGGCAAGGGAAAAGAAATAAAGACTAAATTTTTCTGTGTAAAACATTATCAAAGCAGACAAGCACAGCCAGATTTGGGATAAGGCTGCAGTGTCCAGCAGATGGGTTCACATAAAGTAAAAAGTGTGTGTGTGTGTGTGTGTGTGTGTGTGTGAAGCATCCTTCCACTGCTGGAAACTTAAGGGTTAAACACTTAAGTTTAACACTTTCCCCCTGAGTTCAAAGCCACAGTTTTATTAAAAAAAAATATTTTTTTTCCCCCACAGTCAAAGTGTTTATGGCGTTCAAGAAGGCTCTGTCTAGCCCAGGGTCCAGACCTGTTCTTGCCAAGACAGGTCTCCTCCTGTGCTCCTTCAGGTGCCAGCCAGGAACAAGTTCCTCGGGATATCTCTCACTCAAGAGGACATGTGAATTAATTCTCCAGGGCTGGTCTGTTCCTGCACAGCTCACATGATCTTCATTTCATCAGCTTTAATCTGCCCTCTGCCAATCCCTGAACCAGGCTGAGCCCCCATGTTTTAGCACATGGGGCACCTGGCAAAGATTTGGGATGGGATGGAGGATGTTGCTTTTATTTATTTATTTACTTATTTGAATGCCTGTGCAGGTCATACAGGGAGGAAAATTTGGAAAAGCAAAAAGAATCAGAGTAAGACTTCAATCTCTTTCCTTAAAAATTAAGGCATGGAAGGCACTGAAGCAAAACAATGATTCAGGGAGAGCATTTCTGTTCCCTTGCAGTTGTAGGTTGCAGGGAGGGTGTCTCAGTACTTGGGCTGGGACAGAGGCCACAGGGAAAGAGGGAAGAAGCAGCCAGGGACTGTTCCTCTATCCAGCCCATTCTGCAGGTGCTGAGCACCTGAGTACAGTCTGTGCTGTACTCCCCCTGGCTCCCTCCACTTCTCCCTAACTTCAAGATTGGTCTTTGAAAGAGTTGTGGCTGGGTGGATTTCGTTGCTGTTCTTTTTGCAAAAGAAAGAAACAAGATGCTTCTAAAACCACAACAGCTGCTGCCTGACTGTGGTCCTAACTCTGCCCAAAGGGACTGGAGCACAGAGATAAGATGGGAAAACGACAGTTTTTCCTTGAAAGTACGCAAATATCACCTCATGCTCACACTTTTCTGTGGCTGACATAATCTCTGTGTTGCACCCCAAAGCTCAGAGTGAGGATCTCCAAGAGCCTCATTCCCTGGGGATACTGGGAGGACTTGTGAGTTTAGGCAAAAGCTCGTAGCTTTAAGACAGAGTCAGCCAAGTTTTTACAGTGATTGCCTACAATGGTTCTGGGTTTGGAGACACAGGAGGCCACTGCCAGCCCTACACCACTCATGGAATGCAAAGCAGGACCCTTTGTTTCACCTTCTTTTATAGCTGTACAAGCAGTGGCATCTTCTGCAACACACACAGTGAATCTCAGGTCTCCCTCCCAAACCCCTTTGGCTATGAGGAAGAAGAAACAGTTCACTGAGGTCTCCAGTCCCCTAAGGAGAAGGTGAAGAGCAGCAGCAGTGCCACTGCAGTGCAGCACTGGTGCTGCTGCCCACAAATACCCTGCACAGCGTAGGGCTGTACAGTACCACGTGTTATGAAAGAAAAGAGGACACTTTGGAAATACTCTGGTCAGGGTGACACAGACTTTCTTTCTGCTGCTGTCTGCCTCTGACGCAGTCCTGAAAGTAAAAAAGATAGAGGAGCACTGCTGGGCTTCACCAAACTGGTCCAAAAACTTTCATCTGCCCACAAGTCACATAAATCTGCACAACAAAACCCACATGGCTGATGGGTCACCCCATGCTTCAGCTACAGACTCTGTCCAGAGTCAGTGCCCTACCGTGATGCCACGGATGTTCCAAGGTCGTATCATCTGAAATAAGCAAAACAAAGCAGAATAATCCTCCTCCACGATGCCCAGGATGTGCTTTTTGCATCCTGCAAACAAACGCGTGTTTGAATGAAAGGTTGATTCCTTCAGACTTAAATCATTCTTTCCCTGTTGGAGCAGCTGACTCTTGGCTAAGAGTTGCAGAGGGATGGTACCGTGCTGTGCTGAGCTGTGCAGCCAGCAAGAGGTGGGTGGTGTGCAGGCAAACTTTTGGGTTTTTTTTAAAGCGCCCACCTGCAACAAAACAAAGCAGAAAAACAAATGCAGAAGTGTGTAGAGGAAAGCAACTTATAAACTTGACTCCAGGACTACCCATGTGTGCAAACTTAGGTTGACTATGACCAGGGCACCTGAAGCACTGGAAAAGAATTAATTTATTTCTATCTAAAGCTTGCCCTTGTCCCTGTCTGTGAGACACCACGAGAGGAAAGGCACTACCCAGCACAGCAGTTGCTGCCAAAATAAATTCAGAAAAGAATTTTTAAAGCCCACAGAAATAAAAAGGAATGTATTGTTTCCAAGCATCCAGAGCTACACTGAACTTGCATATTATGCCTGTACATTCAGCATGGAGCTCCTGGAGCTCAGTGGAGGTGAGGGACTGCACCTACACTGCAACATGAGAGGGGCAGGACCCAGTCTGGGCCCCTGGGACAATCATAGCCCTGAGATCAGCTGGGTTGGTTAGAGCATGGTGCTAATAACACCAGGGTCGTGGATTTGATCCCCCTATGGGCCATTCACTTGAGAGTTGGACTTGATGATCCTTGTGGGTCCCTTCCAACCCTGAATGTTCGTGATTCTGTGATCCCTGACCGCCTCACACCCACACACTTCCATACCCACCCTTAGCCAATGCAGCTTGTGGAGAGCTCTGTGAGAGACTGAAATGTTAATGGTTCACGGCTCAAAACAACCGCCCATTTGCGGAGGGTGCTTTGCTGGGAGCAGGTTTTCACCGCCGGAGAGGGAGGATGAGTTTTTGGGTGTGTGGAGGTAAAGCCTCCGGTCAGCATTAACAGAGTGGGTGAGCAGCCACCACCGGAGGCTACAAGCCGGGCTTTGAGCCGAAGGAGAAGCAGACCCTGCGGAGACAGGATGGTGGTTTTTATCATGCCAATTGTCCTCCCTTACACCCCCTTGCCAGGGAAGGTCACGCTGAAACAGGACATTCACATTCACGCATAGGCCTGAAGGTACTAATCCCTTCTGGTGGGGCGTAGCTGGTTCAACTACACTGATGTGAGAGGCAGCTGTCGTGTCTTGGAAGGTGTCATAAACCATCAAAAACCCCCAAAGTGCCCCCAGACTCATTTCTGGAGCCTTCCACCAGAGGAATGCAAGTGATACAAAAGTGTTGCAACAGAGTGTAAAACTCCCTCCCCCGACGAGGGCACTGCTTAAGTGTTCCCACCTGAACCTGAGCATGTATTAACCCATCGGACTCTGTGTTTCACGGGCTTCTACCACCCCCAGTGGATCAAGATGTGCGATCATCACTTCAATCAACAGACTTCAAAAGTGCAACAATCAAGTCTCGTCAGGGGATCCATGGGTGGTGAGATCTTTCCACTCTTATCCTTTCTTTCTCTTGCTTGCTTGCTTGCTTTCTTTTCCCTTATACATTTTCTGAAGTGATATTTTTATGCTTTTATACTATATATATTACAATGGATAATAACCAAAAAGGCTACATACCTCCTTTCCATTGCAACCAAATTGTTCTAAAATAAACCCTATATATATAGGGTTTATACGTATAAGTATATAAACACTGATCATTCAGTGTTGTTTCACTCTAATCCACCCCAGGAATGGCTGCTGGAGCACTGCAATGGTGGGAAACACAAGAGGGTTTTTTTTCCATGGCAGCAGCTGCCAGAAGAGCTGCTCAGTGAACAGCTTCTCACACGGTGTCCTGACAACTGAGAGCTGATCTGGAAAACTTGAACCCAAGAGGGCAGAGTAGGTGGAAAGGGTAGAGCTGGGTTCAAATACAGGTTAGGCCTCAGCTAGGAGCTGGCAGCTCTCCTCTGGGCACTGAGGTGACAGCTGAGCAGGGCTTATGACTGAGCTGGGCTCAACCGGCTGCTTCAGTGAGGGGAGAGGATGTCTCAGTAGCATTTGAAGTTACAATTCAGTTCTCACACAGTACTGTTATTAAAATAGCTATTTTAACATAACCAAATCCCTAGGAATCAGTCAGCTTTGCAGGCTGTCCAAATAAGCATGTTACCTTTTCTTTTTTTCCTTCAAGCTCACTGGTAACACATGTATACAAACACATCTTTTCTTTGCATTTTGCTTGCCCGTCTTTTGACGGGAGGATTGAGGATAAATGGAATTAAACAAGATGTAGTCTGTCCTGCTCGCTGATGTTTTACACAGATCAGCAAGTCGAAGTGTTGGCTCTCGTTTCATAGCACCTGTGTGTGACAATTGCTGTGTTCAGAGTTGTGGAATAGCTTCTGTGGGGGTACACACACAGTGAACAATGGGGCTTCTCAGCTGTGCACTGAGATCACAGCACACTCCTAGGTTACAGCACATCAAAAAAAGAGGCCTGATAATAATGAGTATAATGAAAAGAGGAGTGGCTGGAGGGCAGCCCTGCAGGATGGAATCTGGGGGTGCTGGTCAGCAGCAGCTCACGGTGAGTCATCAGTGACAGCCAGGGGAGCACATCCCATCCCAGACATGGTGTAAGCAGATGATCAGCAGTGATTATCCCACTGTACTCTGTGTTGGGCCCCACTATCTAAGGATGTTGAAGTCCTGGAATGTGTCCAGAGGAGGGCAACAAAGCTGGTGAAAAGGCTGGAAGGAATGTCCTGTGAGGAGAGGCTGAGGACTGTGGACTTGTCTCCCTTGAATAGGAGGCTGACAGGCGACCTCACTGCTCTCTGCAGCTTCCTGAGGAGGGCACACAGAGAGGGAGGTGCTGATCTCTTCTCCCTGGCATTCAGTGACAGGATGTATGAGAACAATTCAAAGCTGCATCATTAGGAAATGTTTAGACAACATTAGCAAGCATTTCTTTACTGAGAAAGTAAAAGCAGTCAAACATTGGAAGAGACTTCCTGAAGAGGTGGTCGATGCCCCAAGCAGGGCATTTGGACTATGCCCTTAACATGATTTAACTGAGCTGGCCAGGTAGTTGGACTAGATGAACCTTGTAGGCACTCTCTGAACTGAAACAGTCTATCCTATCCTGTCTTACGTAACCTCGAGGAGCAAAGCAGGAGCTTCCATACAGAGCATCACCAGAGACCCCACCAGCAGCTCCCAGCCTGTTCCAGGCTGGCTCTGTCCCTGCTTTATGGGATCGACATTGCAGAGATCTGTGGCAAAAGCACAGCAGTGCCCAGGCTGGCCTGCAGCCCCCCAGCTGCCCCCTCCCTCCTTCTGCTGCAACATCAGCCTCAAAGGATGGGAATGCTCTTCTCTGTCTCTTTTAGAGGAAGCTTTTTCAGCTGCTTTCAACACTACTTGTCAAGGAGGAAGCACATCCTTAGGCATGGCAAAGCAGAGGGAAGGAATCCCTTCTGGCCTGAACCCACTCTGCCCCGGGAGCTGCCTGCCCTAACACAGGGAACAGATGTCAGCAAAACCCTTCCCCACCCCAGAGCAGCCAATTCACACCCCTCTTTTTTGTAGTTTCTGACAAGCTCCCTCTTTAGACTCTGCTCTCCAAAAGAGAGTCCCATATACAGCTGAAATTCCCACTGCTCCGGTAGTTTCATTCTTGATAACGGCCTTCAAAGCCACGTGTGGTAGAGGGAATCATAGGAGGAGTAAACCCAGTCAACGACAAGCCTAAACATGACTTTTTTCCCTGTTTTCCTAGACCACTTGCTGACGCTGGTTGCTCCAGGCTCTGTGCAGCAGGTCTCCAACAAACTGAGCATGAGATGGTCCTGCTCCAGAGGCTCTGCCTCTACCGCTTCCAGGGGCCCCTCCGAACTCCATTTCTAGGGGCAGGAATTCAAGCTGTCCAGGCTTAAGCTGCTGGAGCTTTCCGTATTCCTGCCTCCAGCCCACAGGAGTACAACCCTTCCCCACTCAGCCTCTCTTATCTTCCAGAGCAGCAGCCTGACATTTCCTGTCAAACCTATTCAGCGGGGTCATTTCCCAAAGAAGTTAATTACTGCTCTGGGAGAAGGACGTGAGGGGCTGGGAGTACACGGGCAGAGAGTCACGCGGTGAGGGGGCAGCGCAGCACCGGCTTCCCGGGCGTGTGATGCTCCTGGGGCCAAGGTTAAGGCTTGAAAACATCCCCCAAAAAGAATGAACATCGAAACACCAGCAGCTGTTGGAGCGTCTCCCAAAAAGCGCCGCATATTTGAAGTCAAAAAGGATTTAGTCTAAATGTGAATGTCTCAATTATGTTGGTGTTATGGGGTTACACAGCCACAGCTTTGTAATTACAGCCTAGATGCTACATACAGTTAATAACAATTCAACTACACGTTAATTTATTGAAATACATTCTTACCCTAAAATCATCTGAAATTGTGCAGTAGGTGGAAAATTTGGGCCAGGAGAACAACTATAACCACTTGAGCTAAAATAACCAGTGCAGCACAACTTGTGAAGTGACACCTTTATCGGATTAATCATAAATCTGAATAACACGACCCAAATATTCTCCTAGTAGTCTATTTTTCATACAGAACATTTTGCTTTCAAATGCCTGCTAACCACTTTCAACTGACAGATGAAACCGAGCACATGCTTAGAGACAAACTGTAGCTCGTAAAGGAAAACAGCTTCTGGTTTTATGGAGTTTTGTTTTGTCTCGGCAGTTTATTATCAGAACTTGTTTCCTGCAGCCTTTGCAAACTCAGTTAAATATTTGCTGTCTCAAAGGACACTCAAATGTTTTAAGGATAACAAGGAATTTAAACTTAGTTTCAAACCAACCCCTCCCCGCCCTAAAACCTTACCTTGATTCAGCTCCTTGTCTGAGTGTTTGCAGGGCTCAAAAAGGGTTCTCCCACTCTTTTCCATATTGAGGAAACCTTTAACAGGATCAGTATTTGTTACCTGGAAAGCCACAAAGCCTGTGGTTGCCATCTGGGATGGCTTTTTGGATACCTAATCTGATCCCGGCTAACGTTGCTATGCCAAAGCTGTGGATAAGCTCAGAACTGCTCTTTTTCCTCTGTATAATTCAATTCCCTCATCCAGGTCCCACAGGTGGGTTGATGAGAAACGCAGAAACCTCTAGAAATATGTGGAGTCACTGCGGCACTTTTAGTGAAATAAATGGAGAAACAAATCTCCTGTAAGGATGAAGATCTACGAATGGTCCCAATGCAGCAGGATACATCATCTGGCCACCAGAAAAATGGACTGAACATGTGGAAAATTAAACTTAAAACTGCACTTGTAAATACACACAGTCATTTCCTTGAAAGGTACGTGTGTCTCTGGTCAGTGGAAAATGCTTCTTTTTACTAGTAGCGTTTTCCTTAAGAATTTAATTATTTAGGAGAAATGTTTAAAAGGTGGTGTGTATTAGGAGTGGTGTGGGTAACATAAAATAAAAGTCAATCTGCCCACCACCTCAGGTTTGGAGTGTCAGTCCACAACCCTCT
Organism: Cephalopterus ornatus; assembly: GCA_013396775.1. Taxonomy (NCBI): domain Eukaryota; kingdom Metazoa; phylum Chordata; class Aves; order Passeriformes; family Cotingidae; genus Cephalopterus; species Cephalopterus ornatus. The sequence goes on along the minus strand of VZRE01015753.1, from coordinate 169,718 downwards.
GTCAGCACAAACATGTTTTGTTTCCTCTGCCCTGGGGGAGGCCTCTCCCTTCCCTTTCACTTCCAAGTGATGAAGCTCTCAGCACCCAGGGGGAGCCTTTCCCACCATCACACTCCCTCCTGCCCCTCAGCACAAAGGGCCCCAGGGCCTTTTCTGGGTATCAAAAATCTGCTTTTAGGCACGGGAACGCTCAGACCTTGAATCCAGACCAGTAAAACAGCTGGTCTGTTCCAGACAGTACTTGTATCACCTGTTAATTTTAAAACATTGGTTTAGTTGTGAAAAGACAGAAATACAGACTCTTTCCAACTGAGTAGCAACCAGGAACATTGAAAAGCTGCAGGTTTTCGCTCCAGGGGATGAGTTTTGTATCTCAGAAGTAAGAAACTGCCTAACCATCTGTTACATACACACAGGTGAGAGTAGCAGTGATACAGAAGCCACACCCAAAAACACAGGTTCAAGGCTGAAATCTAAACTGGGCACCAACCAGAAGATGGTTTCTAATGGCAAGAGCTTTGAAAGAGACTCATTCATTCAGAGAAAAATGCTGTGACATTGCAGGGGCAATGGGGAGCCCTGAAGGCAGCAAGGCAGGCTGGAATACATCCACCAGAAGATATTCAAAATTACTTTAAAGCACCTCTCAGCTGAGCAGGGAGCTGACAGAGCTCTGCAGAGGGAGTGAGGCAGCACAGCAGAAAGCCCCTTTCGCAGTAAGTCAGGAAACCAATTTGAACTCGATAAAAACCTGAGAATACTGGTCCCTGAGGACAAATGGTTAAATGACAGAGTAATTTCTAAAGATGGTCATTTTATTCAGTCAGAAGAGCCTTCAGTGATCACTGACAAAGTTATTTACATACATCCAATTCAAAAAGTTGAATGTGAGGTTGTTTCTTTTTTGGACCAGCCTCTCCAATTTTGTGGCATGCAGTTCCAGCTCCTACCTTGCCTGCTTCTACAAATAAGAATCTGTTATTACAGATTCCACGACAGATGAAAGAAAGTTATTTCTTCCACTAAACTTTGCTTTTGAGACACAACAGGTGTAGTTCCTTGTGACTGTGAAGAAATGAAGCACTGAAGTAATTAGTAATTATTTGTACGACCAAGAAAACGAACAAACTCTGTTCTACTCTGACTTAGAACAAATCAAATCCACAGAATAAAAAAATAAGTGTTTGGGTTTTTAAGTCAGCATCACACGTGTATGTGGTGTGTATGGAAGTAAGTGTGAACACAAGAGATCTGGCCAGTGGCTACAGGGGAGAGGAATAAATTTCAAGATTATACAACATCCAGTTTAAGATTTTTTAATCCAGTTTATTAAATATTGCTTTTTGGGGACATGTTTACAACAAGCCCAAATAAATTGTTTAAGGATTCAAAGCAGTCATATTAAAATACAGCTTCAATATAAAGTTTGTCACAGTTTTACAGTATTCAAAAATGACAGACCTGCCTTAAAAAAAGACTATTACACCAAAACATAAGAAAAACAGAAAAACAAACAAGTTTGGCATTTTCATAATCTTTATAGTATAAAACAGAATATTAAATCTATTACCAGCAAGCTGATACTTCAATCTATTACCTAGTCTGAAGTGTCTCCCATTAAAACACACTATACAACAGCACTATACAAAAGTCGTGGTGATACTCATGTGATGAAAGTGCATCCCTGAAAGTTTGCCAGTTTATATTTAGCTCTTAGAAAAAAAGGTAAAATTAAAACGTCCTCTTTTAACCGAAGGCTTTATTTTTATTTTTTTTATATATATATAATTTTTTTTTTTTTTTTGCTGTTTTGTCTCACTTTCAGCCTTCTTTTAAAAGTGTCTAGGGACGCCCCCCAGGGGGCAGCGTAAGATTAACCATCAAATCACGAACGGCTGCAAATATTGTGCATTCACCTGGAACAGGGAAAAGAGACAGGTTAGCACCGCGCCCCGGACAGCCCTTCCTCACTCTGGAACAGGGAAAAGAGACAGGTTAGTCCCGCACCCCGACAGCCCTTCCTCACCCTGACACCCCCCGGGACCCCGCGGGGCAGGGGCTGAGGGTGCACCACACACGGCGGCTGCAATTCCCAGATCCCAGCGACCTCCAGGGACTTTGGGATTTGTAACAGTTATTAGCTGAAGTAGCTCCGGCTTTCCCAGCAGGACTGCTCGGGTTGGTCATGAAATTGCAAGAAGCTCTTTAACTTTTAGTTGCTTTTTGAATCTATGCTAGAATTTATCACAGTCCAAATTTTTCTGTATGTTATTAAATCGAAAGCACCATTTCTTGTAAAGAAAATAACCCAACTTTTTCAAATTTCCATTGATTATGAGCAGACACTAAACATTTCAAAAAGTCTCAAGACTGAAACAGCTGGAAGATGTTTTCTGTCCTAAGCCTTGGAAACATTGCTAATTTCAAGACTGGGCAAAAGTCAGAAATCTGTTTCTTTCAACCAAATTGCTCTGGCTCTACCCTTGACATCTAAACTTGCAAAATAAAATACAGAGCAAGTGGACTGTTGTTTCCAACAGCTGAGATCTAACAAAGAGAGGAAAAACCAGCCACAGCTACCTCGAGTTTTGAATACCAGCACTTGTTGACAAAAAACACACACATTCTGAATAGGTTAAAGAAATTAAAACTGACAGAAGCAAAAGGGTTTAATTAGAACAACAAAAGGTGAAGTATCAGGCAGCTGTGATTTTCATCTACCATTTCCTGGTAAGAGATTACAATTAATAGCTACTATCATACCCTGGTCACTGTGGGCTGAATTTTTCCTGCATATTTCAAGACACATCAATTAGAAGACACTGAATTTTGCTGCTGAAGGAGCAACAGTGTGAGCAAAGAAAGAGACAAGAGCAGAGCCTGTTGGGATGCATTAATCTTAACTGCCAAACTAGGGATTCCCAAGATTATTTGGGGCAAGTCATTATCATATCAAAGCTACAAATCTGGGCTAAGTAGCATCCACTGCATCAATGAAAATCAGACACTAAAAAATGTTTAGTCGTGAAGTGCTTTAAGAAACACCACGAGTCCCTTGAGTTCCTCTCTAAGGGTGACCTCCAGCATCCTTAGGGACTTTAATTTCCTTACCAGATTGATGTCCACCACATACTTTGCAGATTGTAGACTTACAGCTCAAGTTTAACCTATTATTCCAGGGCATTGATTTCATCTCAGTTCATACAATTATTTTCCCAAAGTAGTTTTTCCCATGGAGGCATAGGTAAAGTGATCTCAGAAAGACAGTGTATTGCTCACAAAGAGTCAACATTTTACTGTTAAACACAGCAGAATGTGTTTGCCCACAGATCTGAAAAGAAAACTCTTCCAAGAGAACTTACTTTTCAGGCACTACCATTTTATTAAGAGGAAAATTCAGCTGAATACAAAAGACTTTCTCATAAAGAGAGAAAGGTAAAAAAGATACAGCCAGAATGAGGCAACACTGATTCCGGGTTACAACAAAAGTGCCGGTAATGTACGTGCAACGTGGGAGGCCCTGCTCCTTCCTGACTCCAACAGTGAAAAATGCCCTTAACCAAGCAGGTTGCAATTAGTGCAGCAGAAGAGCTAACAGGCAGGAGAATCCCAGGTACAGCGCGACAGGATCAGAAGAGAAGGGATATGGATCTGGGATCTCCCGTGTACTGCTGTTCTAAAAGAAGTCTCCCAGCTATCTACTTCCATCTGTTGGCTCCCCAATCAGCTTCCAATGGCAAAGAAAAGAAGGTATCTTGTTCTCTTTTATCAGATACAATAATGTGTGTTTCAACAATAAGAACACAGGAAATTGCATTTCAAGTGTCCTCATGGAAGATCCTACTTTGGCTGGGTGGTGGTGGAAATCAATCAATCAATCAATCCATACATTGTTTCTTTTAGATGTCAGAGGAATGACTACAAGAAATGTCCTCTGCTCAACCAGCTACATTCCTCTTTTCCTGGATAAGGTCCTGCTTGGGGCCACAAGCTCTTTTCCCATACATTTTTTTATCCCTGTCTATATGCTGCTCCCTGCACCGCATTCCCAAACTGCTTCAAAACTTGCATGACAAACAAAAAATGTCCATTCTTATCTACATAATGATCATCAGAAATCATCTCACCTGGGATCTCAAGAGCAGCTTTGACAGTCACTCGCTATGCTGCGACATTTTGTGGAGGGTTTACTTTAAAACACAACTTAGTACAACAACAAACAGCAAAGCAAGTATCTACCCTTCACCATGCCAGGGAACTTGGTGGGGAAGCACCTTCCCAAAGCAACACCTGAAGTTTAGTTAACCTATTTTGAAATAAAAGTGCTGTACAAACAACAGCTCTGTACCACATACAGAACTCCTATAGGGAACCCCACATGCCCTCAAGGCTATCTTCTCTCCTATTTACCTACACTATTACATGTTAAACAGAAAAAGCATGTTAATTTAAATCCCATCACAATTTTCAGAAATGTATGCATACCCACACCAATTTAAGATAGACATTGCTCATGTTCTAGCAATCAAAATAATCCATCAAGCAGAGTTAAAATTACCACATAACAACAAGATGAATAATTATACAGAATAGAAGTAAGAGTCAACCCCTGGATTCACAACTTCAATCTATTCACTGCATTATTGGAAAAATTTTGTTCTTCAGCAGAACTGAAAATTATTGTTCTTATGAGCCATCTGTGTATTAGGACCCCAAACTACTGCTTACAGACAACATGCTGCCCAAAAAACCTGCTACTGTTGCTCAGTGTTTCAGATACTAAACAAAAAAAAAGTAAAAAGCACGACAAACAAAGAGGGAAAGCAAAGCACAACGCTGCTCACAGTGCACTACCTACAGGCCAAAGAACATTCAGAACAGCCTAGCTCAAACACTTCACAGCACGTCTGGTGGACAGAACTGTACGCGCCTCTGTCAGTGCACACACTGACAAGGGAGTATACGGTCACTCCAATTACTTTTTAATCATTCACAGCACGTGGACAAGTTCTGATAACTATTTCGACATCCCTCTATATTCTACTGTTAAGCTGAATAACTTCATAATTAACCATGAAAACTGGGACTGGACCATAGCATATGTCTTGTGACTCACTCTGGGCCCTGTTAAAAAGTGTGACTCCTACTGAGTGACAAGAGGTGCATTCTGTCACCTGGGCAGAACAGCAAAACCCAGCCTGAATCATCAGTGCAACCTTCTGCTGCGTTGCCAGGACTTGCTATTAAGTTATGTATTGCCTGTCACATCAGGAGTTTGTAATTACTAAAGAAGTAAGATAGAAACCAAGAAGAATTCAGACTTAAGAGAGGTTTAGTTTTACACTGGAGATTTGTCACAGATGTCTGGGTGAAGAGAATATATCTACTGGACATGTACAGTACCTGGTCGTGGTGAATTCAGTTCAGCAAATCTCTTTAGAATATTGCTAACCATCATTGGAGCAGCAACAGAAGAGTTCTGCTGCCTGGGAATGTCAGCCTGTTGCGTTGTACCCGATGCCATATCATAAATAATTGGGACAATAATACTAACAGCTTCCTGTGGGACTGTTGTTTTCTGTGTTAGCTGGAGCTGTGGAGAAAAAAACCCCAAAAAGTGTGTTAAATTGAATGTCCACGTACTTCAGTGCAACTCCTGATACAATTTAGCACTCCAGGCCTACAAACAGCATGTATTTCCAACCCCCCAGTTTTCAGACATCAATTCTCTAACAGAGAAATTATCAATCAGGTGGAGACTATTTTCTTCGCAAAAGCACCCTGCAGTGAGAGTTGCCTCAGAGAAAACACTAATACGGATTTGTTCCAAACATCTAATTCCTGCTCCGAGCACCACTAATGTGCACATCACCTAATCTAGGCGGTTAGTGCCTCAAAGAAGAACAAAACACACAGAAGTTGAGCACTTGGAAGATGCAGCCCACAGGGAGCTGAACTTTATATATTGTCAACACCTCCCCAAGAACACAAAACATGAGGAGTTGCTGTGCTTTTATAGAAGGGAGAATAGGAATATGAACCGAACTCGTTACAAGAGATGCACGCAAATCCAGGCTTCCAAACAGCACAACACTTTCAGCTATTACAGCTGTCAGACACACTAGGTGTGTGTTTTGCTACCAACCCCCGATGATCTCAGAGACGTGCAGCCCACAGAATTTTAAAACAGGTCTCTCTACTTACGAAAAACAACATTTTGGATTTCAGCACAACGGCAGGTGTTCCTGGAGGCGCAATTGGCGGAGCACTGGGAGGGATTGTTAAACAGAACTGCACATTCCATTTCAGCTGACTTGCCTGATCAGGGAACTGTTCAGAAACAGCAGCACAGGGGAAGAACAGCAAAGGTCTCATGTCAGTGACGTACATGGCTGTGAACCAGGGAAACTTTATAAAGCAGAATGTGCCTCTTTAGCCAAACTTGCAGATGTTGCCAGGTTTAGCAAAGTCAGAATAACCCTCAAAGAACTGAGCATGGGGCAAACAAGAATACAACCAGAAAGATTCCAGTCAGCCCACGCACATGCCTGCTGTGCAGTAACATGGCTGCAGATTCTCAAATCATCAGTTTAAAGGAGAAACTTCGGGAATTTTCAGGAGAGCTAGTAGCAAAATGAAAACTTATTTAATAACATTAAATAGCATATATATAAATTTAGAGTAATTCGTGTGTTTGTAGATAAAGATACAACACCTTTTAAAGAAACAAAACCAAAGTTTGGTGCACTAAGTTAACTTACCAGCTCCAGTTTCATGATGTGTACACAGTCCCTCAGGATATGAGTAGGAGCCCCTAGTAATTTTGTGAAGGCTATCAGGGTGTTCGCTTTAAAAGGTGGTCCTGCAACCTAAAGAAAGACGCAGTTCAGTAGTGCCTATTTAGATAATAGCTATCATTTAATGTGTAACCAGCATGCACAGCTGTTAATGTTATATTTTGCAGCCTTTACACATGCCAGTGATCAGCAGTACCACTCCAAACACCACCAGAGATTAAAAGCAATGCACAAAAATTTAAACATTCACAGTTTCAGTACATACCCTTGTTTCAAAGAACTTCTCCAACACTTGCAACTCCTCTGATTTCCACTGTCCTGTATTTTCAGGTGTTACTTTCAGTTGCAACGTCTGGTTGGTTTTAGGATTGAGAGCAACCCTACACTTCAGCGCCTCCGTTTTGAACATAATTACACCTGGTTCATTGGAGTTTATTAACTGTAGCTGCATAAAAAGAAGAATCACAGTCAATTAGTCACTCATTAAATAGTGTGAACTCACACACACACGTACATGCATTTTCTCACTCCCTCCTCAGAGTGCAGTCTTCAGCCTCTCTTTCCAGAGAGAAACACATGATATTTGTATACAGGTAAAATTGCCTTGAGAATTAAATTTATGCAAAATTTGGCTTCTTTCCCTGTCACTGAATCCATGCTGAAGAAGTGAAGCGGCACACATTGTCTGTCCCAAATCCTAAAGCAACATTCCTGACCAAGTAGTTCAGTAATGTCAACTAGTAACTAATTTCTTGGGCAGTCCTGCCAAGCAGTGGCTTCCATAGTAACCCCGTGGCTGCTCTAGTTAACACGCTAAACTCACAGAAGCCGTGGCATCTGAAAATCTGGTCACAGTCTTGCCATCACATCAGTTACCCAACTTCACCTCACCAAACAGGTTTACCACTTCTAATTTGTGTGGAAAAGAAGCAGAACTAAATTATTTTTCTAAATTTTGCTGCTTTAGATGGCAAAACTCAGAAGCACAGCAAAAAGTCTAAGAGCAAATAGTTATTATATTTGACGCATTTCAGCTTGTGCCCAATTTGAAAGACATGGGAGTATACAGGCATGAGAAAGAACGGTTGTGAAATAAATTATTAAACTCAAACCATACCGTTTCCTGTTGTATGATCCTCTGCAGATGCCTCCTCATAATAACTGATCCAAGGAATCGCTCAAGAGGGGAGCACAGATAGCTGCCAGCTAGTCCTGGCACAAGCCCAGGGGTAGGAGAGGGCAATAGCAGGATATTCAAGGCACTGTGGGTGAGGATTGTAGGAATGGACGCAGCCCAGGAGCGCTGAGGTAGTTTCCGAGGCGGAGGCATGCTAGTCGGCATGGCTTGGGAACCTGCTGGGGCACAAAAAGGACTTGCAGTAAGGAAGGGTTTAGGCTGAAACACAACGCATGTGTTCACTTACACTGGTGTCACTACACATCAATGAGTTCTCTGGGCCAAAACTTAATCATTTAAGAATTTGGCTGCCTAGTGATAGGCATCAGATAGACAAGGAGTTAGTTTCGACCCTCCACCCACGCAAAGAATCTCAGTAACACTAAAACCCTACTCCCCCTTTCTCTGCAGCATGCCATCAGACAGCAGGTTGGCACAACAAACTCAATGAGACGTAAAGATGGCTAATCAGTCATGCAAGAGCAGCATTACAAATCTACGATGTGAAACGTTAGTATTTGGGTTGGCAAATTTGCCTTATCATTGCTTTCACTCTGAAGACTTTTCTCTCAGTCATGGAGTTCAACAGTTTCAGACTGACTTCTGCACTGCAACAAGAGGGATCAATCCTGCTGACGTTTGTGCTCATTTTCAAGTTTGTTACAGAAGATTTGAACTCGGATAGAATAAAGACTTAATCTCCTTAGATATTTTACTGCATAAGGGCACTAAGGACTCTTATGCTGACACACAGCTACCAAAAGGAACAGAACTAGAAACGTTAAACACGAGTGTTTCACAGTTATACCACTGATAAAGAAGCCTACTTGTTCCAGCTCGTGGGGAATGAGAGGCATCGGGGACAGGTGAATGAAGGGAAGGGTTGGCTGGTGACATTCCAGGCATCCGTGCTGCTGGTGATGGACCAGAGACCTGGGGAGATCCCGGCCAATTCCCTGCACGCTGACTGGGTGACATCATGGTGTATGGTGAGCTTGGGTCTATGGTACCTACAGATGTTACAAGACCATTGTTATTTCTTTAAAAAGTAAAAGGCTTTCTAATAGAGAAATCTAAAAAAGCTTTCACCAAAATCTGTAAAGTGCCTGCAAGCTTTTAGACTATTTTTACAGCCACATAAAAAAACATTTGTGGGGTGAAGGGAGAAAAAAAATCAAGATACAGATTCAAGGGTTTTCAGGTTGTATTTTTAAAAAAGTAGAATACTATTGAATGTTAAAGAAAATTGTCATGTTCAACACATAACAGGTTCTAAACTAAAAGGAGCTCTTGCCTACAGACTTGGACTTCTACTGCTCCTTAGAAAATGGAAGCTTTAGCTAGACTGTTCCTCATTTATTCAGTAAATATCTCTGCAATATCTTGCAGTATCTCTGCAAAAACATCTTTGGTTTTGTACTCTGCTAGATCAGAACAAGCTCCTTAAACAGTTTGTTGTAAATCTATCTCACTTTGTTCATCTTAACAGTTAAATTGGTTTTGCCAAAATTACCATCTGAACTGTTCATTTACTGTGATCTATAGAACAGTTTCCAGTGCACTGTGATTACACAAACAATTGTTTTGGCAGCTTTCCAAAAAACCAACTTAATTAATAAAGGAAACCGAAAGGCATGTTGCTCACACACATGTATGTCAAACCAGCCAGACTTTGACAACGTTTTCAAATTGTAAGTATTTGAATTTCTAACCTGTTCCACTCATTTTTCCAGGAAACGTAAGCATTGAAAATCCATTAACTAATCTAAAAACAGACAATGCTCATTAAAAGCTGCAGCCACTGTTCTGCTACAAGACCACACAGAATTCCCCCACATTAGTAAGCAGAAAGAAGTGACTGATAGTCCATTTTTAAACGTTAGGAACGCCTCAACATGCCATGCAGCTTCTTTTGGCTACTGTTAAAGAGTTACACCCTCATATATGAAAACTTGAGCCAATCACAAAACATGAATTTTTCTGAATTAACTTAGGTCTGCCAAGATTTCAAGAAGCCGATTTGCCCTCCCTGTAACTACATATACAGCTGTTAGTAAAGAACTCACCATGTGGGCTGGCAAAGTTAGCTGTTTGTCCCATTGTGATTCCAAGAGAGGAAGGTGAAGGAGTTGGACCAAAGGATGCTGGTGATGGTGCTCTTAAAGCCCCGCTAGGTGAGCTTGCAGCATGCAAATTTCCTGATCAAAGACATCACGTCACTTGACATACACAATTCCCATCTTTCTGTTCTAATTTTTTCTGTCAAGTGCTCCCTCCTTTTTAGGGAGACAGCAAACAAGATTCAAGAGAATTTGTTTTTGCAAAGGCTTTACTTTGTACACGCATGAGTGTTACATTTTTCAGATTGATTTACCACACAAAGGAAACCTCCCAAAATACTTGGCTTGAAGAATGGCATTTCCCCCCTGCCCAGGCCTTCTCTGAATTTAAATATTTTTCAGCTATTGTGCTACAACAGCTGGGAGCAGAAAGCAGAGCTCTGGTGATGAAAAGCTTTTCTGAACAAGCAGCTATTGAAAATTAACAGTTTTTCACCTTAGCAAGTTATAAACTGTAAGAACAAAACAGTCCCAAGTATTACACAGCTAAAGATGACAGTTTTACTTAAAGTTGTTTGTTTTTATGCAATGGCAGCACTTTGCTCTTTTCTGACACAGTGTAAGGTGCACTCTCTTGTTTAACTAGGGGCTAAACACAGCTCAAATAACAGCATAAACATGCACGCACAGAGAGCTGCAGGTGCACACAGACTCCCAGCCATCCTACCTGGTGACTGTGTGTGCATCATGGACGGGGACGGCGTCACCGTGTTGTGGTAGGAGGTGGGAGGTGAAGTGAGAGGATATGCTCCTGATGCTCCGGCCTGTTTTGCAAATGCCTGAAATTGTCAACACAGGACAACGAAAATTTTTCATCATTTTGTACTAAAGCTGAAGTTAAGCATGTGCAGAAGACTAATGAAAGTTGGGTCTTAGAGGTCCATCAACATAAGTTGTTTGATTTTCTGTATCACGTTGTTCAGTGTTTGCTATTATTTTCAGTTTCTTCTCAAGACATAACACCTCTGTACGTCGTGCCTTTTATCTGCCACCCCGTAACAGCAAAGCCTCCTGACTCCCCCCTCCCATCTTTTATCTGAGACAGTTGTTTTCCCTCCCTCAGTCCTTCGCTTCTAGGCAGCAAGTCTCATGTGACCTTCCAAAGCTGCTGTTCATATGCTATGGGCTGTTTACACTGGAACGAGAAACAGCAAAATAAATTAATACACTTTGCCCGAAGGGAAATTCCACAGCAGAGCAGCTTTATAGTCTCCCTTTCCATTCTGTTATTGCTAATCCTTTTAGAACATAAAGTTTTTAGAAACCCACCGTTGTGGAAGACAATAAGCATTTGTTTTGCCTGAAGGGTACCTGTTGTTGTGGTTGCTGTGGTGGCTGCTGGGGCTGGAGCTGTGATATCAAAGAATCCATCATGTCTCCTCCGATAGGAGAAGGTGGGTTATCGTCTTCATTTACGGATCGTCTCCTTGCATCCTGATTGCTGTCCACAAACATGTTCAGGAATGTCTGTGGAAAAGTCAGTTTTGTTAGCAATTTCCCTGTTTAAAAATTATTACATAAATGAACACAGTATTTACTGAGCTTTAACACCATCTTTATTATCTACAACACATAAGAGACAGGCAGGTCTCTGGAACTAACAACTAGAGGGCATTCATTAATTAGAGTATAATTAGTTTGCAAAATATATCAATTCATAAACAGAGACACCTTGCTCATTAACATGAATTATCTCCAGTAAATTGAAATACCAACATTATTCTTTTCTCCTTAAAAATAGGGAAAACCCAGCACCTGGAAATAGCTGTTCCAGAACAACTCTCAAGTAGCCAGAACCTACTGTATTACACCTAAAATTGCCCTGTTTGGGTAGGAACACTCAGGTCACCTCCTCCATAGCACTCTCTTGTTTGTACCCAGAGGAACCTGTCAATTCTCTTGAATTACTTCCTCCTCTACCTTCAAAGTTTCATTCTCTTATACTTTCCACTGGTATCTACAATCCCGTTCCTCTTCCCATTAGCTTTCCACTTGGAATTCATGAAATAGATGGATGTTCAGGACCAGTTAAATGCAGTGCCAGAGAATAAGCATTCAGTTGCAACTGTCAGAAGGAAAAATTAGCAAAATAGCCTGTTTCTCAGTGGGTGCCACTTTCTGATATTTCAGTATAACTAGCACTGGTACAAGCTGCCCTCAGGTATTTTGTCAGTGTGTACAGGTTCATTTTTCAGGAAGAGCAGACCAGAGCTGTATTTAGAAGCAAAGCCACAGGGTCCTGCCACACACCGATGGGAACTATTATAAAAGAGAAGTTTCTGCCTAGAATCATCTGACACAGAGCATTTTCTGATCTGTTAACATATGAGCACTGTACTGCCACACATCAGTTTGTGAGGAGCAGCTGCTAATCCTGGAGCATACATAAAGCCTAGTCACAAAGCTTCAGCAAGTTTTAACAAAAGGGTGCCTGAAGCAGCCTCTAAGTTATTTTATTGTACAGATAAGAAAAAAACCCACAAACGCCTAACACTTGACGTTAGTTTTCTGAAAGGAAATGTTTTAATTCAAAGTAATTAATGAATCTACTGATAAATCAGAGACTTCCTTCTGTGCTCGGAATTCTGGAAGGACTGCAGCTCTTCACAACAAAAGCCTCACGAAGCTCTTCACGCCGGATCTGCACTTCAAGTCAGAAGCTCATTTTTTGACAACATGCCAGAAAACACAGAAACAGTCACCTTTAGTCCAGGTGCAGGGTAAAACCCTTCAACTATTTTGCTGTTGTCAAAGAGACTGTAGGCCCCGTCCCGTATGGCCACCACGCCGCGGCTCCGGCAGTAGATGTCGATGCAGTACATGTTCCTAAAAGCCAGCCTGATGTGTGTGGGGGACTGTGGCAGGATTGAGAAACACTGATAGGCAGTGTTGGTGCGTTGAGTCAGACCCAGCATGGGCACGGTTGGAAGTTTGTTGATGGCATTTAACGGAGCCTGAGTGTCAAACAAAACCTGAGGGAGAACAGATATTGAGAGATCAGGCAGCTTTACCAAAAAGTAAAGGTCAGGGAAAACAATCTTCCCCAAGACACCTTCTGGCAATGAGATCCATAAACAATCCTAACACACATGTAATTTTGAAGAGAACAGTTTAATCAGAATTCAGCTCTTAAATATCTCGCGATTTGCTCGAGAGAAGTTTTTTACAACATTACCTGTAACAACTGCACCACGTTCGGCGTTTTATTAAACATCTCCTGGAGCTGGTGCAGAATTGTGTTGTGACAGTTACTGCAACCTGAGTTTGGGCCAACAGTTCCCAGTGAAATGTGGAACTTCTGGAGTATCGAGTTCCACTGAATGCTGATCTGCAATGTCATGAACATAAAACGGTCTTGGGAGCTAGAACAACTAAGTTGTAATAACAAGAGGTTATAACAAGAAAGCTGGTCTGATTTAATTTTCCCCCCATTTTTCATCAAACCTCAACAGATTCCTAATTCACCTTCCCCAAAAGTTGCTGAGGTTGTGAAGACAAAAAAAAAAAAAGGCACTGTTAGCTTTAACATCCGTTTAGCCAGATGGATTGTTGGCAACCACAGAATCGGGCAATTATATTAGCAACTCAACCAAAAAGAAAAAAAGTCTTTTCTGCCAAAGGTGAGATGGAGAAAATTAAACTCGAGAGATTTGTGCTGTAGAAAACTGATTAATGAGTTGCTGGAGGTGGACTTCTTTTCTTAAATCATATCACACAAAAATGAGAATTAGACATATTACTATGTAAGGAAGTTAGCTGCAAAATACACACCGCTGCTCTGGCTACCTAGATATATATAAGTGTGAGTGTATATATATATATATGTACACATATACACACACTTCCCAATTAAACGCTCATTAAAAATTCAGCTTAGAACACGAACACAAAAACGTTCCAGGAAGCAAATTTCAAGTGTATCAGCTACTTCGCAGCAGTTACACACAAAATGAGTCTGTAATAAAATGTGCACTTACTTTCTCCTCTGCCTTGCATTTCAGGCAAGGGTGTGAGCAAGTAATCAGTTATGAAAATAATTAATAAGCTGTAAATTCAAATACTACAGAGGAAGCTAGAGTTCTGAACAAGGGAACAGCACTGCTACAAAATACTTAAGGACCACTTCATTTGAAAGCACAGTACTGCATTTAAAACTTTGTTAGAGTCCTCTCTTCTAAGGCAGAACTAGGCACTCAGCTTAAATGTATCCACATATCTGACTAAAGTATGACTGGTAGCAACACTTAAAATAAGTTTGTCAAAAAAAGGCTGCCACACCAGCTTTCACAATCAGAGGCACAAAACTATCCACTGTCCCTTCCACAAAATAAAGTATCTTACAGAAATTCTCAAACGTTCTGAACTTCTACCAACCCAGCAAAGCAGCAATGCAACATCTTCTATTTCTGTCTTTTTAATATTCACCTATATTAATTCCACAATAATGTAATACAAGCAAAATTCTGAGAACTCTAAGCCTACCCATTCTGTTTTCAAGCATACATTTAAAGTGCATTTAGGAGTTACTTACTGAGCTCCCCTTGGTAGTTCCGTAACAAAGGATAAGCTTTCGGTAATTGTAGATACGAACTTCTGAAAAAATGTTTAAGTGGTTGGGTATGTCTTTGAAGAGAGGAAGAAAGTTAGAGTGAGAAAACCACAGTAATCTGTAAACCCATCATTTCGACACAAAGGAGGTGCCTTCTGTACCTGGTAAGGACCGTGCAAACTCCAGGACACACTCGTAGAGCCGAGCGATGCTGTTCCAGTCGTTAAGGAACATCTCCACGACTTTGCGACCTCCAACTGGTTCAGAGAGCTGGTTTTCATACGTCAGGTAAACGTGACGGGTTGGTCCTGCAGTGTTCGGACATGGTAAATACCGATCAAACTCGTGGTTCCTGACCTGTGGCTTACAGACTCTGAGCGAACTGCAGCTAGTAACCACGAAGCAAATTTTAAATAACAAAAATGCATCAAATCAGCAGTCAAAATTTTGATTCAGGTACACTGTGGTTTATCAGAAATCTTGGGAGCAGACAGCCGTCCAGGAACTCCATGACATTAAAACTACTGGAACAGACAATGCAAAGCACCAAGAAACAAAAATTACCAGTCTTGCTAAATAAAACTTGCCTTGCTCCCTGGATGAAGTGCTATTAAGCGGGCAGTTTGCAAACACCAGCTCGGCCACCCACGTGCGATTATTTCTACCTTGTAATCGGAAAGTGCAATCAAGAAGAGATCGGTCCAGAGCCTTCTGCGTTTCCTCATTTACACCTTTACAGGGAGGAATTCTATACCAGATAAAAACCAAAACCTCAGTTATACACAGTACAGTTTCAAAAGCAACAATAGCACCTTCTAGTATTTCCTAAAGGGCTTCCGAGTCTGGACATGAAAGAACGAACAAATCAACAGCAGAGGCACCTGGACTGCTCTCTGAGTTAAGACTAATTTTTATATGGATTCAACGCCTGGAAATTATAAACTGTTAAGGGATCTGCTGAATTGCCCTTGTCTCCTGGTGAACTAAGAGCCCACGGATATAAAGCTCTTATACAGAGAAACAAGCCAAAAGAGATGAAAATAAGTAAGTTCTGTGGCAAACTGAATTCATTCGCCTTGTAGAACAAGCCTGCCTTAAATGCAATGAATAACCTGGCAGTTCTCTTAGGACTCACTAATTTATTCATATCACAATGTGTGAGTGGAGCTCAGGCGACAGACTAAATAAAGCTTAAGTAAAGAGATGCCAAACTCTTTTTTTCAAATCCCTTGAGGATCTATCCAGGAATTTCATGTTCCACCCTTAACTTCAGCTCACAAGTTCTCTGCTCCTATGCAAAGTTAAACAGGTAAGGCCTGATGCATTTAGAGACTGGTGCATTTATGTCACTATACATTTCAGCAGCATAAAAGGAGTTACGATTGTTTTACTCTAGGAGGTGTCTTTGGGGTTTGTGGTTTTTTGCCTTAAACTGATTTGCTGCAGCTCCAGTTAGTGGCTGTTTGTGGCTGGCATTCCTCAGGGTTAACATGGAGGTTAACAATACTATTGGCCTACTAATAACGATTTCAATACACGATACAAAGGAACAGCAAGTTTGCAGATAATGCCAAACTGAAGGGAGCTGGAGGACAGGGCTGCCAATTCATATGAGGTTGGGAAATGCAGCTGATCAACCCTGCTTTGAGCAGAAGGTTGGAGCAGATGACCTCCACAGGTCCCTTCCACTCTTAAATTACCGTATGATTCTCAGACGTTTCCTCTACAAGTTCTTTACCATGCAATTGTCTTTTCTGGGATTTCCTTGCATTTTTCTCTGCAGTATCACATTGTCAAATAACATATGGAGTACGTAGGCCTCTGATCTGATCTAAAATTGCATGTTCATGAATCATCACTGTATCTGCCTTAGCACTGTCTGGATTTTAGGATTGAGGACGGTCAGACTGTTCCATAGCTCCGCAGTTTAGGCCAATGAAAGAAACAATTGCAGCTGGCTCTTTGTCTCTTATTTACTCTTATTTATACTCGTCTATAGCCCCAATTCACATGCAAGGCACACAATAACTAAAAAAACCCAAAACCAACCACAAAAAAAACCCCAAAACAAAAATCCTACCCCAGTTCTGATACTTTTAGTGTTACTCTCCAAACAAGCCTTTTTTTTCTCTCAAGTGTATGTACAGTAATAAAATGAAACACAGGGGGATATCCTCTTACTTTAATAAACGTATTGCATGGCTGAAGCCATCTCCTTCTACTTGTACTCCCTGGTGAGGAATGTCCATATTAGATAACTAGGAATAAACAAAGAAAAATGTTATCCCAAGCAAAAAGTTTAGCAAAAAACCTGCAACTTTTTCAAAGATTTTTCCACCCCCCTCAAGGGTGACAGATGTTTCACATCCTCAAGCACCGGAAAGCCAAAAAAATGGTCTGTGCAAATCTGGTATAAACTTGTCTCCCAGTTCCACCCACAAGTGTGTCTTTCATTCTCATTTTCCCTTTTCTCTCTACTTTTCAAGCTTTTTGCAGTGCTTAGAATTAGAGAACCAGCTCTAAAAGGACTAGAGCAACTCAGTGTAGAACACTGAGTCACCCAGGCTCAGCTGGCAGGGGAACTCCAGAGTGAGCACATGAGCACAAGTTGGCCAAATAGTCACGTCTAGACACAAGAATCAGGGGCTGTAGGGGCGAGGAAGGAAACAAAGTATTTTTTAACACATACCTCTATCCGAAGCCCTATAAATGGCATATTTGTATCACACATGGCTACAATATGAGCTAGCACTTTATTGAAGGCACACATTTCTCCCGACCGTTTCGGCTTCTTGGGTTCTATGGAACATGGATCTCCAGATAACTAGAATTCAAATAAAGACAAATATTCTTGCACATCTGGAGTGAACAATTTGAAGACATGTCAGAGAACAACCTCATTCATCTAAGTTACAAATGAATCACACCCTGAGCACAAACTCCTGAAAGGATCTGGTCCTCTTCAGGACTGAAGCAATTCAGTTAAAGCCTGTCCTTAAAACAGGACTTATGTCGTACTAAGCCATTTCAGCCTGACCACAAGAAGTAACTCTTATCAGACCCTGCAAGTCTTCCAAAGACTACACACAGCACGAAGTGTATCACACAGATACCAGCACTCAGTATGTCCAAGCCAATATAGCTGCCTCTGCACAGAGCTCTGCCTTGGCTCAGTAGAACAGCAGAGAATTAAAAGCATGAATTAAAAGACAACTGGTGCCAAACAGTTTCCCAGCACCTCCCTAGGGAAGAAGTCCAGAGAACCAGTACAAGTAAGCTGTCAGGCACACAGACTTTGAAAATAATGCTACTAAAGCTGGCATTGGTGCTCAGAATGTGTGTTGACCTTTCATGCACCTTCAGTATCCCAGTGGCTCTTGGAGCACTCACCTTGCGCTTGACACCACTTTTCATTTGTTTCCCGCTTTTTGTGTCTAGTACCAACTCTTCAATGTTTGGTTTGAACTGCTGTAGTAAAAGTGCAGTAGCAGGGCTGTCATCTCCTTCAGCATAGCTCACAGACAGGAAATGGTACTTGTACTCTATTTCTGTGGGGTTGCCAGGAACATCAAACATCTCTACAACCTACATTTGAACAAAACAGCAAATTGAGAAGATTCTCAAGCTAACAGTATGTCTAAGTCTGTTCCTATCCTCTCACCCTCAAAGCAAAGACATCAGTCTTTTTCAACGTATTAATGCTGTGGCTAGGAAAGGGATCCAAGACAAGAAGGGAGACCAAACATTTCAGGAAACACAGAGAATGGGAAGGTTGCTGAGTAATAAACCTGGATGTGTTCTCTTCTCTATAAGCCTGAGTGCTTAACAAACCCACTGAATGGGAGAAGGGAGAGTTGAGGATTACACCAATCACTTGAGTCCTGAAGAGTACAACAAACTGTCTGGGATAGCCATGACCGGGAACAAAAGACAGAAGCAATTTCCAGTTACTTACAATGTAGTACTGCGGAAGGCGAGTGAGTTTGATAAACAACTTGTGTTTGGAAAGGTTTCCCACTGGATGGCTGGCATAATTAGCTAGTTGAAGAGTTTCACTGCTCACTGTAGGCAGATGTTTTATAGACTGTTTGCAACGTTGCTGTCCGAGCCAGAACCTTGCATTGAAACAAAGGTATTAGTACCCTGAGACTGGTTTACATTATTCTAGTATAGTGCTGTGTAGAGCATCAGTGTCAAATAGCCAGTCATAGTCTAAGCCAACATCTACCATTGCTGCATGAGTTATATACAGAAAATCACATAGAAAATGTCATTACTTTATATTTCCTTATTACTATCTTTGCATCTTGTCTTTAGCTTAACAGGCAGCTGTTAATTCAAGAAGAAAAGCCCTGAAATTATTCACTGAATAAAATTTTATATACTACAATATGAAATTACAACATAAAGAAGGGAAATGTTAAAGCAGCACGCAGATCACAGCTATTTTACAATCTAGATTCTTCAATTACATTTTGGTACAGAAAACAAAATCTTTGCTCCCATATGCTAGTAAGCAATCCAGTAAAAAAAGTCACCAAAGCTGGATGTCACTCTGGATTATGTTACAAACAAACTGATTCACCTGAGTAAGTTTGGACATGAAGAACCACGTGCAAGACACCAAATTTATTCTCATGTTTGGAATTAAACTTTGTCCTGCTCCAATGGATTTTAGTTATGGTGGCAAGACCAGGATGACTAGCTAGGCTTGAAAGGGGCTCAGAAATGCTTGGTTTTCCAGTCAAAGTTCCATTGACAACAGCAGTGGAAAGTGTGGGTGCTCAGCATCTCTCCATCACATCACACCACATTTATTCTCATAGATACATGTCAGATACAGCTGTCTAAGAGACATTTTGTGGACTGACAAGCTTCCTCCAAAACTGCAGCACTACCCAGGCCATTATTTCAAGTACATTATTTATAACTAAGGGAGGCTGATTAGTTTCTCCAGGGTGCCGGTGCTTCATGCATCATCAAGCTTCTTTTAGAAGCAAAATTCCTCAAATAGAGATTTCACCCTGCAATTAACTCAGAGCACTGGGAATTTCCAAAATGACAGAGCAGGTGGAACTCAGTTTTCATGCAGATGCAAACTGTGTTTGTATTATTTGGTACAACCTCTTATGGGAGCCAAATGTATCTTGTGCTCAAATCTCAGGGCTTTATGGTAGGAAGATTAGAGTCTTAAACCAGCAAGGGCTGAAGTGTTAGAAGACAAACAGGTATTATTTAAATCATCCTAGGCCACTTCCTGGTTTTAGCTCTGTACTGTGATAAGGGAGATCATTCTTGCTGAGAAACAAGCAGAGTTCAGCTGTAGAAACAGAGTGGAATAAAGGAGATAGAAAATGAACGTGAAAGCAAATGAGATCCTCAGGAAGCAAGTGGTCTGCTGCTGACTAAAAGAGAAAAGACTTCATGCAGAGTGTGCACATAGCAATGCATGAGGCTACGTGCCAAGGGGGAAAACTAAAGCAGGATTATGGAATCAACTCCAAGCAAAATCAGAATTTCCTCAACTGCTTAGAGGAGACGGTAAATACTCAAGGTTGCTTAGAACAGTGAGAAAGTATAATCCCTACTGTGGTAAAACACAAAGCCATGCAAGTGTGATCATCCAAAATATAAATGTGGTGATTCATTCTATGCAAACTAAGTGAATCATTCAAGTCACTTACTTGAGCTGCTGGAGCCAAGGAATGATGCGCTTCATATCATCATTAACAGACTTCTCTATGTCATCCAGTGTCAGTTGATCTGCAAGAACATTAGGGGAGTGAATGGTCTTAACATCTGTCCTTCAAACAGAATTTCAAACTTTCATTGGAAGTGCCTCATCTGATTAATCTCAGAATCATAAAACAGCCCGAGGTGGGGCTTGAAATGGGACCCTGAAAGATCATCTGGTCCAACCTTTTGTGGGAAAGGGAGCGTAGAAGAAATTATCTAACACCCTGTCCAACTGCATCTTGAAAACCTCCAGTGACAGGGACTCCATCAAATCTCTGAGGGGGCTGTTCCAGGGATCGACTGTTTTCACTGCAAAAAATTGCTTTCTTATACTGAGATGAAACTTCTCCTGGTGCAACTTCTAATTGTTGCCCCTTGTCTCCTCCATGAGGCTCATTGTGAAGAGAGAAATTAGGGTACACAACAGATGATCCATACAGTTTGTAAGACCACAGTAGTATGTTATTGAGCAAGTAAACTAAAAGAACTCACTTTCTTTCTTAAATAACCTGAAACCTTAAGTTAAGACTTGAGCATTAGTAACTCTAGATGTAAAAGGTCACATAATACAATTCTTGATCAGGTTCTTATGAAATGACTGCATCCATTAACAGCACAAGCCAGGAATCAAGAGTCATAAAGAATATGCATTGAAGCCTAACAATAATTAGTCTGCCGCCCTCTTAAAATATACCTAACTGAACTGTGACACTGAACAAAGATCCTCTTCCCCATTCCTCAAACTCAAATACCTCAGTGATGATCCAAGTTCATTTGCTCACAGAACTTTGCAGATTTGACAAAACTGTTCACAGAAAATAACAACGCACGATTCTTGCAAGATATGAAATACACTCTGCTTTTGCATCTACTTACCAACACCATACAGCATCAGTTGAAACATCCCAGAGTGGAGATCAACAAATACGTGCAGGCACTCTGATCGACCACATGGTTCCAAAATTGGAATTACAAGAGTTGGAAGAGCCGTTTCAATGAACGCTAAAGAAAAATAGATGTTGTTAATTTCACAGAAAATTCAAGTGAATTCGAATCCTATTAAAACTTAGCCTGTTATAATCACAAAACCTGTATGTTTTTACAGAAGCAGTCTTCACTTGCACATTATTACACTGTTAACATAAAGAGGAAACTGAATGTAATTTCTCCCTGAAGACTGTGACAAGCCAATGAGAAGACAGACCAAATTTGAGGGAGATTATTAATCCTTGAATATCTTTTAACTCACTGATTCACAATGATAAGCTCACTTCAAATCCCAAAAGTATCAACAGCAGTTTAAAGAAAGTCTCATTCAAAACTAGTTCAAAACAGTGAGAAATTTTCTTTCAATTCTGAAGACGTACAAGTTTTACAGTAGACAAATTTTAACCCTTCAACCCAGACTAAAGTGGTCTACCAGCTTCACCTATCATACTGCACTTAGAGGTCTGACTATTTTACAGTTATCAATGCAGAATAATTTAAAGCTAAGTTTCATTAATTCTGAAAACATTTCCATTTATTTGTTCATTATTTTTCACTTGAATTAATGAAAACAAGAAACAGCAAGAGGAAAGGAAACCATTCCTAGACACAAACGGAAATTAACTTGAAAAACTTCAGCAGAAAACACGTACAATTGTCATTAACATTGTAGCTCTTCAGAATGGCTTTCAGCTCCTGGAGTTTTTGATGAGATCTTGCATGGACACTGTCTATTAGGAGTTTCTCTATTGATAGGTGGTCAATCTGTAAAAAAGGAATTTACTTGAGGAGGCTCATATTTGATGTGTAGACTTTCTGCACTGGAACAAAGCTACTTAATAAAACAGTCACTTCAGAAATAATTTGCTTAGAACTGCGGTGAGCCAAATGAACTTGAGTATTCAGATCACTACAAAATACAACAAGCTACCATAAGCTTCAGACTGAGCAGCAGGCAGTGTGAGGGTTTTTGATCTAAGATTAGAAGAAGATGTGAAAGAAGTTTCACAAACGATGCTGTTACCTCTCCCTGTGCAGACCTACTTGTTCTGGATCAAGGCTGGAGGATTTTCAGCTTAACTTGCACCCATTTCCAACTTGCTTAAGCTAAGGAAAACAAAACCACCCAAACACAACCCCCCCAAAGCAACACTTTATTAGGATATGGTTGACTCTACACAAATACACATGCAGTTGTAATGTAATCCAATACACCAGCTTTAGTTCTGCCAAGAGGGTAACAATGTAGTAGCAGAGACCAAATAGGAGCAACCCTACTGAACCCAGGAGTATCTAGGGGCTTGTATCTACATCCTGTTGCACTGCTGTTGCTGAAGGTCTAATGCCACCACTTATATTCACTGTTACTTACCTGTGCAATCTAAATTAAAGCATTTGCATTTATATCCATTCACATTACAGTCATATTATTGACATATTGTGCATATGCAAAGCTACAGATTACTGCAAAACTTTTTTCTAGTTAACCTCACATTGCTCTGAAAATGCATGAACTCCCCTAAAGACTAGCTTTCCAAGACAAGGCCTTAAAAATCAAGCGTTTGTCCATCCATAAGGGCATTTCTACTCAGCAGCTGCAACGGGTTAAATCTTCCTCACTAAGCAGTGACTACATGTTCTATAGCTCCATCCAATTTTCAGTAGGTTAATGCAGAATAACCTGCTTAGACAAACATATTTGTTTGTGCCACTGTTTTATACAGTATCTTAAGCAAACAGAAACACAGTGTGCCATCAACGTCATTACAGCTGAGATCATTATTCAAACACTCCAACAGCAGTGTACAGACCACAGCTGATAATTTTTTTAAGCTCAGAGCAAGCAGCTAGCTACAAAGGGAGTCAGCATTAAATTTGATAACTGTCAAATTCACAGAGGCCTTCGTATCTTAATTGACAGACTGTGGACTTGATTCAGTGAGCTTACACTGCATCAGCTCCAGTGGGTCTTCAGCAGATGTTCCAGATAAAGAGCATTTCCCTGGATTTACACATAAATACAGTATCTTCACTAAATTAACTGTATATTTAGTAGCCTAAATATGCTAATTTAGGCTATTAAATGAGTAAATGCAGTATATATTTACTATACTAAAAGCAGAATATCTACTCTAGAAGTAGAATAGAAGGCTACTATGCTTCACTAGGTTTCCCACATCCCTCTGTAGTTAAAATACAGTTAGTTCTTGATATTCACCACACAGAGACTTGTCTGTCTGCCTTGGTACACAAGATGGGCCAAGAGGCTCAAATAAAAAGTACAGGAGGGGAAGGCTACCCTCAGTAGGAAGTTCTGAGAGACATGTGAAGACTCTGAGCTGGAGAGTTTTTCCGTGTGGAAAAACTGTACTGAAAGTGTGAAGACTACACCATTCACTCCAGTTTATTAAACTCTCTTAAACCAAAACATTGCAAGAAATAACGACAAATCGACATCCTGATAATATATCACAGCCAGGCTTGCTGAGGACAGAGGACTTACAAAACCCAGAGCACAGCTTCTCTTAGCTATCACTAACCAAGATCCAGAATTATCATCAGTGAAGCCTTATCCAAGTAGGAAGTTGACTGCAGTGACTCATCTTGGATCATTTCAACAATCCCACCTTTAAAATACAGGAACTTTAGCATCCAAATAGGCCACACGATATAACCTGGTTAGTGATAATGTAAAAGTAAGCTTCACCTAACAGTTGTAACCATATGAACTCCTTAGCACAAGATTTCCAAGTCATAATGTAAGATTTTCTGAAGTGGACAGCAGCGCAGGGTAGCCAACTCAAATGACATGGAGAAACTGATTTTCAGAGGAAGTTTTTACAGCATCTCCAAGACAGGAAAGGGAAGAACTGTCTCTCTATAAAGCATTTCAAGCCAAACCCTAGGAAGTGCAACTTTGCTGTTGTTTCTCCCCACCTTCAAGCATTCTGTCTCAGAAGTGGTACATAATGCACTGTGAAGCAGGTGTAATTTTTAAGATGAAGTCAAGGACAGTAACTTGTAACAATAATTTGAGGTCCCAACATAAACACAAGTAGAAATTACACATTAGATCATTAGAAATCTTAGAAACAGCTCTTTAAATAGAATCCAAGTGAAACAAATTGACAATGCAAAGCACTTCAGTATTTGATGCCTACTGCAAAGGAAACCTTTACCTTCATGGCTCTTTCCATCAGCTTGGAATCACAGGCTGGCAGTGGAGGCTCATGAGATATTTGTAAGGGTTTTGAGACATCAGTCTCATCAATCTTAATAGTGACCTTATGGACAGACGCGGTCCCTGTTTTCCTGCCAAGCACCTGTTGACTTAAAATGAAGAGAATAATTAAACCATGCAACTAGAATAGCAGAAAATAAGTTTTTCAGTAGCTAGTTCTTTATTCTCAGTGCTCTGGTTAAAAATAAAACATTATATTAGCTGAAGTCAAAAAAGCATTTATTTTAGTTTTCATTTTAATGCAAAACTGTTGGTAAACTATAGCTACGTGAAGAAGTTTTAGATGACTGCAAATTCAACACCATCAAAAGAGCATTTGGATCGCTTTCAAAAATTTTATATAGTGCAAGTCAAGCAATAAACATAGTAAAAGACTGACAGAGAACTAATTAATTTTTAGATATCTGTGTAAATACAAACTGATTTATAATTGTATCCATTGGTCTCCTGTGCAGTAATGTACACCTCTTACTTCTTTGCAAATAAAGCAATAATGTTCAGTTACTTAATTACAAGAATTCATGAGTCTCACATCAAAAAGAAAGCACAATTTTGAAAATTATGGCTCAAGCTTGGTAAATAGAACCTCTCCTGTTATATCATTTATTGTTTGCTAACAGTCCTTTGGAAATTAACTTACTTCCAAACAGAGAGTGAGAGACATTTCCCTGCATGATATCGCTCCACTTGCACAAGGTCACCCCAGCGCTCTCGAATCAGCATTAGTGTTTGTGAATGCAGGACTTCCAACTGAAGGGCTAAGCAGAAGGAGTCTAATGCATGGAGTTAAGAAAACAGAAGACCTCTAAAAACATCTGTACACTTCATAAACCCATTTCTGTACACCACATAAATCCATTTGTCACCCAAGTCAAACAAGACGCTGTCCAAAAACACGCTAATGTACTAATCCAGAGATAAAGACATATAAACAGCACCAAATATTTCTCAAAAGGGTTTTTTTTTGTTGGCTTTTTTTAAACTCTTATCTAGGGCGGGTTGTTAGACAAGAGAGTCACAACAGCTTTGTTCTATAGATTTTTTGCTGTCATCTTTTAATGATGACATAGTTACCACTAAACCCATCTCCCACAGTCACCCTAAAATAACATGATTCTCCCTGTTTCTGCAGAAACTGTTTCACTGAAAACCATTTCACATTGTCAAGTGATTTGCCCTTTGCAAGTAACAAATCACTGCACATGCTGTATCTCCTCTCATTATTCACACAGGTACAACACAGTTAACACATCCCCCTCAACTGCACTTCACTGCAGTTCTTGGTAAGCAAGAGCTGTCAGCTCCCAGAGCTTCCAAGTCAGCTCTGTATTCCATCTCTGAAATCAGCACATGCAGCCAGCTGCTGCTGCACTGACTTACCACACAACCTGCTGTCTTGAGCACCTCACCTTTTACCTTCACTGATTTAGTGTGTACAATCAAATTTTACACGCAGGCACCTGCGAATTATTGTGGCCAACACCATCATTTTTACTTCATGTCCAGACATTTCCCCCAAGATTAACAGGGAATCCATCTTTCTTGACCTCCAGCTACTAGGATGTGCAAGGCCACAGTAAACAGCTCATTCAGAAACAACCTCCAAAAGGATACGTAGACAGTTGTACATGTCCTGAAGCGGCTTTTCATCGGCAAACAGCCGGGACTGGACCAGCTGGTGGATGAAGTTGATCTGCATGCTGTGAACCAAGGCTCGACCATCTTTTGAAAATTAAAAATAATTCACATTAGACATCAGGAAACTAGGTGTTTGAAAATCATTCAATAAATTAATTTTTTATTGAAAATCATTCAATAAATTAATACATCAAAAATAAAAAAGGTACAACTGTACTGAGCAATTTCCATACCAGATTTTCTGACAAAACAACAAAGTCCTTGGTTTACTCTGGAAATTTCAGTCACTCTATTACACTGTGTCACAGTATAGCATTGTTAAGGTATTAAAAGCATATAAAGCAAGGCCAATACAGGACAAGTATATATAACTCCATTCTCTTGAGATATGCAAAAGACCCAGTATAAATATGACTCATATAGTGTCAGAGACAAACATCATGTTAAAAACAAAGTGTAAAGATTTGATTTTTTTTCTTTACCACCAGTTTCCTTGTCTTCAACCAAAATTTCCAGCTTGAGAAGGCGCCAGGGGATGTCAGGGTCATCACCCATCACTGTCAAGGTGGCCTCAAACTCACCCTCAACTCGGAACTTCACACGGCCATTGGCTAAGGAAGACAGGAATGTTTAATTTCACTCAGTCTCCTAAGATGCCTCAAAAGATCAGCGTGGGAGCCCCTGGCATTCCTAATGGATTATTCTCCTAATGTGTCCGCTCTGTTGCACATGTTTCTGTGCAATTCTGAAGACTTCACAGCTGCTTCTCAACAGACTCAGTGTCAATAAGCAGCACTGACAGAGGTACCAAACTGTCCCAAAGTTTACCTGTTAACTCTGATAACTTGTCAACACTTATACTATTTCAACGCAGAGGAACACTGAGCTGACGACCAGCCTGACAAACAAAACATCTGGCTGAATTTCTCCTATTCCTTGCTATTATCAAAATGAATGGTATTCATTGAGTATTGCAACAATATTCAAAAGTCATTCAGAACATGGATCTCAGCCTAAGCCGAAATCCAGCCCTGGGAACATATCTCACAGCAAAGTATTTGTTTAACGTTAATATCTTGTAACTCCATTTTCCTGTGAGGAAGATAATATTTTGCATGATTTATATATAAGCACACAAGCAACGACGATGCACCCTATTTAATCAATTGACATATATATCCTCACATCTTTGTGAACACTGGTATCAGTTTAAAGAGCTGGGAGCAAACACACAGCAAGGACACAGACTGAGTGGCAGAGCAAACCATTTAATACAAGTCCTTCCTATAACCCAGGGGTCTACCTTCTTCTCAATCACTTAACAGACTATGCCATACCCTATACATTTGCAATTACAGACATACAGAAGTTTTCCTATAAAAATTTTAACCATTTGACTCATTAAGCTTCAAAAACATACCAGACATGTGCTTAAAACAAACCACACTCCAAACCAGAAACTGACTGTCATTGAAATGTTTAGTTAACTGAAAAATCTCAAGAGCTTAGACATGTATCCCCTTACATTTCTGGCAGACAAAAAATGGCTCTAATACCAATACTGCAAGCATTCACACAGGGACTAGAGAAAACTAGTACTGAGATTTTTCAGAAGCATTTTTGATGTAGGTCTGTGGGTATGGTTTACACATGGCTAACCCTCTCAGTTAAAAGCACGAACTAGGCCCACTTCTACCCTATTCTCTGTGATTCTGCAATAACCTAGTCCAGTTTATAGCCATCCTTCCTGTCAAAAAGGTTGTCTTAATGTTTACCACTACTTGGGCTAAATGAAAACAGAGATCTCAGAACAGATTAAGAGATCTGGCACCACAGTGGCCACAGAACAAAAGGCATGTGTAAACATCAACAAATTCTATGCCCGAACATGAATATTAAAACAGATTAAAAAAAGCAACATTAGAGTGACTTTTTTAAACTAAAGTTCAAAGAGTTTCTGCAGAAAGACTCAACAGTTTAATTAAGTTGCATTTTAAAATTAAATTAAGATAAAGTAGTCCTAAAAGTCTTTCATAACACATTTCCTGAAAGAGCAAGACAATGTCTTCATCCTTTGCCATTCCCTGCATATTATTCCTTCTGGAAAGTAAATAATACTTCAACAATATTATCACTGCCTTAATTTTTCAAAAGGGGAAAACACATATTTTGATGTCATACAGAGACAGGATCCCAGTCTTAATGGATGAAGCATCCTTAATGGTCTCACTTTAGCTTTTAGCTTTGCTTTAGCGCTAAAACAACAATTTTAAATCAGCCTGCAATGATGTATTCTTCAAAAAGCAATTCCAGTTCTTACCAACTGTAAGATTTGCCAGCTGTGGTGGGAGATCCGTAGTCACAAGTCGATGGCGAAGAATCTGGTTTAGCTGATGAAGTGTGGTTTGCTTCTCACTCTTTGTTATTGGGTCAGGAGGGATTATTTTGTCCTGTTAAAATAAACACAAACAAGCCTAGGTATCTCAAGCATGTATAACACATTGACAGCAGCTATTGTGAAAACTAACCAGGCCAGAAGTCTGGAAATATAAATACTACAGGCCATTACACTGCAAAGTTTTATATCTTACACTCAGATTTGTTTTCTGGTTGATTACATTTTACTCAAGACTGACCACTGAATAAAATCACTGAATTTGGCTCGATTGAATAAATGGAGGGAACATTTTACTGGGGAAAGGGTGATTTGTTCAAATAGGAAGTTGTTCTGCGTGAAAACCTGTCACTACAGAGATGTGGCACTAGGCCTGTATTGAACTACAGTTCAGTCAGTCTCATTAAGGTGCATTTGATGCTGTCCCGGGGATTCCCCCTGCCCTCAACCCCCCCTTCAACGCGGGTATAGCCTTCAAGCCTGCGCAGTGGATTTTTTAGGTGAGGCACAGTGTGCGCAGAACCGTTCCCCCCCCATGGCAGCGATATTTACCCTAATGCAGGTGGGCAGCCGTGGGTACGATCCAGTTGTCAGGACATCAATGGCATACGGGATAGCAAAACTGGGCAGGCGAGCATGCACCAAAGCGTCTCTAGCTAGTGATGCCAGGCGATCAGCAGTGTCCACAAACAGAATGGCCTGCTGATCTAAAAAACTGGATATCATCTGCGGAGGGCAGGAGGAAAAGGAAAAAAAGAAATATGTGTTCAAAAAAAAAAAGCACAGATCAATGGCCCTTTATATTCGGTTTATCTGTTACTTCCATTTCAAGTGACTACCTTTACAAAACAAAGAAAGGATGAATATTCTGGCTGTGTCTTCCATTCACATGCAAGGAGACTTTAAATCCACATGCCACTCCTGATGCTGTGGGGGATCTGTACAGCCTCACAGCTCTTTATCTGCTGATTGCCACTGGAATGCAACCATACTTGTTTGTGAGCACCAGGGGCTTGTTTTTTTGCAACATTCTGGACTTTATTCCTATTTAACCAAGTGCGGGATGAAAGTGATAATAAGAACTAAACACACTGAGATCACCATCTTCCCGGTTCTGGTACCTTACTTACCCCAAAGCACTCCTGAAACTATGCGCAGACAAGCCTTTCATTTTTTGCCACTGCTGAGTTTTTGGGAACACGAACAGTTAAAAGACTAGATTACACGATTTCTAAATAGGAAGAAATCGGTTGTCACTGAATATTCATTTGCCCATGAAATGGATTTTAAAAAAAAATTCTATAGTAAGAAGTAGTTAGGGTGTACCAAGATCCCATACCCCCTAGAGATTGTTTCACACCAAACTCAGTCACTAACTTACCGCACATTTTTCCACCTTTCCAGCATTATTGGCCCATTTGACCAAGGCTAACAAACGAACAAACAGCTGACGAGTCCGACTTGCAAACTGCACTATTTCTATTTTTCTGGAAAAAACACACAAATGTACATTAAGCCAGTGCTCAGAAACATAATGTAGCTGCAACTTGACTGTGTGCTAATAAAAAGAAGCTGTAATGATAACTTCTAATTGTGTTAATGGAGGCATCAGTAATATGTGCCTTGCTTGTTTAAAACAATGGGCAGAAAAAAGCTCACTGTCGTGAATATCTAAGTGCTAAGCAAGATGCATGGATTCTAACCAATCAAGACTGTCTGGGGAAACAAAGAAATATATTCATATGAATTAATCACTCATTTTAAGAGAAACAATTCCACAGTGAATTTTTTTAATAACTTTTATGGGATTTCCCCAAGGCTTATGATTAAATTTAAAGCGGGCAAAATACCCAAGGGTTACGGGACCTGACGGTAACATTACACTGACATTCATGATCAATAAATAAATTAATCAGATACTAAACAAAAAATCACTCCAGCAATTTTACATCTTTACACAGTATGTTACAATACGCTACCATTTTGCCAGGAAATGTGGTGGTGGGGAAGACTGCAAAAAGCCCCACCCTTCAACTTTCCTCTCCATTCCTGCCTTGCAAAGAAATTGAGATAAGAAGAACTTACTGTCAATATTCCTCCCACCATTCTTTGTATGAGATAGTTAAAATGAAGGAGTGTATGTTTGCATGTCTTAGTTGTTTTTTTTTTTTCAAAGAGAACATAATAGGGGCACACACCCTTCATTACAGACCTACACTGTAGATGCATTAGATCTACAATACTAATCTCTAATACCTTCACTCTGAAATACCATTTCCTCTACCATTTATAGAAGGTTTTCTCCCTTTCTACATGTTCAATTTACTAATTTCACCATGGTTTTCTAGTTACTTTGAAAAAAGACCCAAACCTAAGCTGTTTTCCTCACACAGTTTTTAAGTTACTTTCCTGATATGGTTTCCTAAGGTAACAAAAGCATTTGGACAAAAAGTGCATCAGATACTGGTCTCTACCAAACACAAGTCGCAACTCCTGATCCCAATCTCTAAAATACACAATATAGATAGAACTCATAATATAGATAGAGCCTGTTCCTGCCCAAAGTGCTGGTGTAGTGAGGTTAATTCTTTTGTGCCAGAAGCATAATCTGCTTGTAGCAGATGAAGATGTAAGGCCAGCAGCACAACTAATACCATCTGGTCCTGCTCCTTCCATCACACGCTACAAGAACTTGGGCACTGAGCCAATAACTTCTCTGCGTTCTAGAGCATATATTTTGAAGTGGCATGCAGCCTGACAGTAAGATTTCAAGTGGTGGACAAACCACTGTACATACACACTGATCTGACAGTAACCACACTATGAAAACAAGATGCTGAGAATTTGGAAACATTCAGAAAAATTTTATGATCAACAAACTGCCTTCTGCAGGATGAACTGATCCGTGATCAAGGAGAGATCAGGAGATGCATTTACACTGACTTTTGCACAGCTTTCATCAAGATTGCCCACAGCCAACCTGGTGAGACATGGCATGGGTAGGTGGGCTACAAGGGAGGTGAAAAACTGCCAGGAATAAAAGGCTACAGCTGGATTACTTTAATGCGGGTTCCTAATGGTGTCCCTCAGGGGTCAATCCTGCTGCCAATACAATTTGACCTCCATCAACACCTCCTCTCATCTTCTGAGGAGAAGAATGCACTCTGGAAGTTTGACAGCAATGCCAAACAGAGGGATCTCAGCTGGTTGGAGGAACTGGATGACAGGAACTTAAATTTTATGTCAACTTTATTAGAGGATAATATCATCACATCTTCATTCATGTATATATGCCAGGTCACCAGGCTCTCGCTTCATAAAACAGAGCTTAAAGACCAACTACTGCTGCCATTACAGCTCTCAAAGCTAGAAAAAAATATGGATAATTAAACTAAATTCCTTAAAGATTTCCTCCAAGAGCTGGAAAGCCATTTCACCAAGAACAGTTGAAAGTCAAGGCTAACAAGGATGTGAACATTTGATTTCAAGACAATTCAATTGTGGGACATTCTTTGTAACCATTGAAGGCCATCTTATTTTCTTTCATCTATAATCCATTAGGACTTAGGTGGATGTTCCAGATCCATGGGCCCCACAAAGCAGATTCCAGCTTTACCAAGAAATGCTAAACATGTAGATGGGAAAAGCCCCCTCCCCAGTACAAGGGAGCTCTGGACCTAAGCTGAATGTAATTTCCCCACTACACAGTGTGATAATTAAAAAACCAACAAAACAAAACCCAATCAAAACCCACACTGTTTCTCTCAATAAAATATTACGCATAAGGAAAAGGGGCACAAGGAATCATTCCAGTTTATGATTCACTGAAAATGGGATTAATTCCACAGTGTGTTATGAGAATTTTGGAAGATTTCAGATAACAATTAAAGATCATACTGGTACATAGAATTCTCTATTAACAACCTTAGGAATATCACAGCTGCTCTATGTCTCTAAAGAAATTGAGGTCAATTAATACGTCAACACAAATAAAGGGAACAATTTTCTGACAACTTGCATAAAATTTACTCAGAGAAACAAAAAAGTTAATGGATTTTTTTCATCCTGGCAAGGGTGCTGTTCTGGTCTCTAATAACCTTCACACTTTGAAACCACACAGAACAGGAGAATTAAACAGTGCTCATGACAGGTAAAATCAGGTAACATGGACAAAAACAGAAAAGAGGTTTTTACCTTGTTTTCTCTGTTGAACTGACTCTTCTGAACAAAACATTTCTCTAACACACTAATTAGGATCTATTTAAATTCTCCTGTTCCCTTTCACATCAGCTTTACTGTCACTTCATTGCTTCAAGAGTCATGAAGAGAAAAATGCCCTTAACAGAGTTCACCTACTATAACAACAAAAAAAGCCCAAACAACTATAAAACCAAACATGAAAAAACTCCAATACTGTCAATGAGAAAAATCTTGAAACTATGTAGTGACAGCAAGACAGACACGGCTTGTTTTCTTGCATAAAATCTAAATTAGGAGAAAAATACTTTATTTAAACAGTTCTATAATCACCTTAACATCCTAAAAAAAGTTCTATATTTTAACATGCATTACAGATTCTCTTATCATAACTCACCTTTCCATATCAGTCTTTCTTGGTAATCTATATGAAAGAGGAGGGGAAAAAAACAGGCATATTACATATTGTTCTATTAAATTTCAGACAACTAGAAATTTTGTTATCAACCTTCAAGTACCAGATCTTCTACACACTCATAAAGCATAAAATAGATAGCACCACAGGTCACCTGCCACTACCCTGTACAAGGTAAGCTGGAACCGGTCAAATTAATTTAAAAGCTTGATGAAGGGCACTGAAATCCCCAAATTTCTGCTAATCTAGTGAGCCACACCTGTGCTCTGTAATTGCTGACTCTTGCTAAGCATCCATGACTGGAGTCTATTAATTCATAACAGCAATCCCAGAACATCTGCAGAAGGTATTAAAATTGGCTGTTTCCTGATTTGACTGAAATGAGTTTCTCTTTCCTTTCTACTCAGTCTAAAAGTGGAGAAATGCCATATTCCAGAGCATATTCAACGACCTGTGTGCCAGGTACTACTGCAGAGAGGGCCCTGTCTTTCTGTGATGTTACACAGATATCACAAGCACTTCATTTTAAAAGTTATTTTTTTATTCTAGGACTAGACTGGTGCTGGTAAAAGAATAAAATGTAATTTTTTTGGAGGGAAGGAGGAGAATACTTTCCAGCTGGGCTTTCTACTAGCTAAATCCACACTTTACGGTGAAAATACAGTGAAAAATCTATTTCCCTGCTCATTGAGGGGACCTCACGTGGCTCGTATACTTAGAACCACTGGAATGCCGAAACCATTGCCCACGTGCTGTCCACACCACCCATTTTATTTTGTGCATTAATTATGCACTTAGGTGAAAAGGACCTGCTCTACACCTTAAAGGAAGAATAAAAGTCAGCCAACGTGTGCTCCTATGAGAATACACACAGTGTCATTTACTGTCTACACACACCTTAAACATACAGGAAAGACTTCTTGACTGACATTTTGGAAGTTCTTCCAAAGAGAACTCAAACTCTAAAATTCCTTGTCATTTCCCAAGTTTGGACACTCTTAACCCCAAGTCAAGCAAACCTCTTTTTGCACACTCACCGCGGTACTGTGCAAGAGCTATACCTATTTTTTTCCCATTTGTTCTGTATGCCACTTCTTAAAACACACCAGCTTCCCCACAAGAACCTCTACGGTTAAACAAAGTAAAAGGGAAACAGGTTTATTCAGAGATCAAGAAAGTTTTTCTTGGCCCAAAAACATTCCTTTGTTTTGCCACTTCAAACGCAACAACATTAGCAGAGTAGACCATAATGTAAATGTAAATAACACTTTCCAAAAAAATAATCAAATGGTATTTTAAAAAGCACGGGGGTAAGTCAAGGAATTGTAGCATCTGAAAATATCTGTTTGACGTGTTTCAGTTTCATGTATTTTGATGTACGAACTACAGTTGGGATTTTTTGGCAGTAAAACTTGGGGGCAAACTTAAGCATTTCAGCAGCCAATCTGCAGCTGCTCTCACTTCTCATGGTCATTTTCTCCCTTTACGACAGGTCACTCATCAGCTTTCACTGCATCCCTGGACACAATCCCATGCAGAGACAAACCCGCATGCACAGGTCCCTGCAACAGGAGAATGGGAGAGACTATTTATAAGAGTGCGTAGTGACAGGACAAGGGGGACCGGGTTCAAATTGAAAGAGAATTGGTTTAGATTATATATTAGGAAAAGATTCTTTACTGTGATAGCGGAGAGGCACTCACACATGTTGCCCAGGGAAGCCGTGGACGCCCCATCCCTGGAAGTGTCCAAGGCCAGGTTGGAGGGATCTCTGACCAGCCTGGTCTAGTGGAAGGTGTCCCTGCCCGTGGCGGGGACCTTGGGACGAGACGATCTTTAAGCTCCCTTCCAACCCAAACCACTCTGTGACTCTGTGAACGGGAACGAGCAACCCCCTCCCCCCAGCGCACCCCCGGGTGAGCTCCGGCACAGATCCCTGGCGAGGCCTCCGCGTCCCGCCGGGACGCCGCGGAAGCCGCGCAGGGAGAGAGGCGCGGGGCTCGGGGCACTCACAGGTCGGCCAGCACGGTGAGCTCGGCGTAGGTGCGGTGCAGGAGGAAGTCGATGAGGGTGCTGAGGCGGTACCCGGGGCTGGCGGCGGCTGTCACGGCGCCGGGGGCCGGCGGGGCCGGGGCTGACGCGGGGCCGGCCGGCACCAGCTGGGCGCTCTCCAGCTGCACCGGCGCCATGGCGGCGGCGGCGGCGCCTCAGCCCC
>VZRE01015753.1:80889-134077 GCA_013396775.1 Cephalopterus ornatus | reverse complement strand
TCGGGATGGATATCGGGATAGCGGGGTATCGGGATCCCGGGGTGGCAGGGACCGCAGCGGGTCGTCTGGTCCGACCTCCCTGCTCAAGCAGGGTCATCCCAGACCACATGGCACACCCATTTTTGCGTCCAGAGGGTTCTTGGAATACCCCCGGCGAGGGAGACTCCACACCCTCTCTGGGCGGTCGGTTGCAGTTGCCCGGTCACCGCACAGCGAAGAAGCTCTTCCTCGTGTTCAGGTGGAACTTCCCGGGCGTCCCGTTCTGCCCGTTTCCCTTGTGCTGTCGGTGGGCACCCCCGGGCAGAGCCTGGTCCGTGCCCCGACCCCTGCTGCACACACGGGCACGCCTGGATGGGTTCCCCTCTCAGTCCTCCCTTGTCAAGGCTGGACAAGCCCAGCTCCCTCAGCCTTTCCTCGTGAGAGAGATGCTTCAGTCCCTTAATCATCTTTAATCATCTTTGTCGCCTTCCGCTGGGCCCGCTCCAGGAGCTTCACCTCTCTCTTGTCCCGAGGAGCCCAGAGCCGGACAGAGCGCTCCAGGTGATCCTCACCGGGGCTGAGCAGAGGGACGGGATCACCTCCCTGCCCCTGTGTCTGTCTACCTCACCGAGATCCGGGGTGAAGGAGGACCAGGTTACAGACTTAGTGCCTCAAAGAGCCTTTGATGCAATTCTTGAGGCCGTCAGTCAAGGAAAACATTTGTGTTGACATGTCGGGAGCTGGGCTGGCTCATCCCCTCCTAGTGTCCTGGGAAATGTGAGGCATTTGTGCAGGTGCACGGGGGTGCAGGTTATCCAGGTGAGAGGTGTGACCAGTACATCCTCCGGTAAGATCACTGTTTAGAAAAGGGAGTGATGAGTAGCGGAATGATCAGTGGAATCAGCTGACAAACAAAAACATCAGGAACTTTTTATATATTTCCGTCTTCCAGATTAACTGAAGCCTCTGAAAGAAGAGAGGGAGAGGGAAGGTCTGTAAACAGCAGAAGATGGATGTTCTGTATACTGGTTACCTGAGGGGACCGTGCAAGGGAACTATAAATTCTGGGTGTTTTGTATCATGATTCACTCAAGTGTTAAATCATAAATTCGTGCCTTATGATTGCAGAGAAATCCCTGAAATAGACACACTGCAGACAATAAATATCCAAACTCCTCAAAGTTTAATAAAAAGAAGGAAAGGTCCTATTTGTTTTGTATGGAGTGCGAACTTTAAAAAACCTCTCCTCTTACTCATGTCTTTCCAAGAGGAAAGTAAAATATAAAAGCCAACATTTTTCAATCTGAGAAGTGTGTAATCAGTTTAATAATAATAATAAGGACAACAATAACAATAACCCATCCAGGTAGGAAGGGATGGGTCACTACAGCTATGAGCCATGCCAGGTTTGTGGGCTGCTTCAGCCCCAGGGAAGTGAACCTGTGAGCCTTAAGAGCAGAGGGTCGATGATGGTGGTTGGCTGGGAATTGTTTTACTGCTAAAATCACCAGAATGTGTTTATACCAAAGTTTTACCTGTTTTTTTTTCTTTTTTTTTCCCAGTACAAGTGAAAGAAATACTTACTTTGTTCTGTTTATAAAAATTCATCTATGCAGGATAGAATGATAAACACTGTCTAGATCATATTGTGATATAAGTTATTACCTTATTGTATTGTAATTTCTTGCCTCCCTATTGCAAAGATGATTTTTTCCTAACGTGTGAATTTTTTTTTCTCTGCAGATGTATGAATAAATGCAATATACTTAATTTATGGCCATCTAGTTGCACTATTGAAGAAAACACTGACTAACGTTCGCATGAATCTGAATAGACTCTATAAGAACTAGAACTTAGAAATACAGGCTTTTTGCTTATTGTTTCACCTAATTACCATCTCTTCTTTTCTGATTTAGTCCATAGTAAATGGACTTAAGTGCTGTTGGGAGACTTGGCAAGTTTGATTGTTTTAACACTAAGCTGGAGGTGAACATTAGGAGTTAAAAAACCGGATGACTGGCCTACAAAATACTCATGCAAAAAGAAATATTTAAGTTTCCTGCTTCTTGTTGCCTTTCTGAGGTTGGCAGTATTTTTTGATTTCTTTGATACAAGTGCTTCTAGGAAGGATGAGCATTGTGCCTAAATTCAAAACCCCAGCTTGCAGGGATTAGAAGTAGGCTCCAGAAGCCCGTTGGGGTGGCAAAGACAAAACTGAGTGAGGTAGAAGGCTGGGCCAGCGGGGCTGCTGGAAAGTAACAGAACTTCTGTGGGAGAGAGGGCTCCCTACACACGCTACTGTGTTTTCATTTGTATTTATTCTCTTCATTCAGCAGGTTTCAATCTTCTGCTGTTTAAACCTGATGACAGATTTTCTGGTAGCGATGGGAAGAGAATAGACCTGGTAAGGGTCATGCTTGCAGTTGGCTCTTACTTCAGGCTTTCCTGCAGAGAGGTGATCCCTCACACAGACAGTCACTGTGGGATTGGGACACAGCGGAGTGACCTGATGTGTGGGCATGGCTGGCCCGTACACAGAAACACAGAATGGCCTGAACTGGAAGGGACCCTAAAGATCATCCAGTTCCAACCCTCCTGCCGTGGGCAGGGACACCTTCTAAGGTTGCTCAGAGTCTTGTCCAACCCGGCCTGGAACACTTCCAGGGATGGGGCAGCCGCAGCTTCTCTGGTCAGCCTGTGACAGTACCTCACCATCCTCACAGGGAAGCATCCAGCTGGATGACCAGCTCTACCTGGCTCATCCTGGCATGGAGCATGGACAAGGCCTTAGAGCCGCAGGGGGAGCAGGGGGGTGCCTGGCAGGAGGATGTGCTGGGCACACAGGGGATTGGGGGGATGGCCTCGCAGGGGCTGCCCAGCATTGCAGCTGGTCTTGGATCAGCCTGGCCAGATCCTGGTCTGTGTCCTGCTCAGTGACATGAGTGTGGGGAAGGGCTTTGAGGGGAAGTTGTGTGAGAAATGGCTGAGAGCGTTCGGCCTGTTCAGCTGGAGAAGAGACTGAGGGGAGACCTCACTGCAGTTACAACTTCCTTGTGAGGGGAAGAAGAGGGAGGGACAGGCACTGATCTCTTCTCTGTGGTGACCAGTGACAGGACCCGAGGGAATGACATGAAGCTGAGTCAGGGAAGGTTTAGGTTGGATATGAGGAAAAAATTCTTCACCCAAAGGGTGGTTAGGCACTGGAACAGGCTTCCCAAGGAAGTGGTCACAGCACCAATCCTGTCTGAGCTCAAGAAGCATTTGGACAATGCTCTCAGGAGCATGGTGTGACTCTTGGGGTGTCCTGTGTAGGGCCAGGAGGTGGACTCGATGATCCTGATGGGTCCCTTCCAACTCAGCACATTCTATTACCATAATCTGGTCTGGCTCTGTATGTGAAAAGCCCTGAAGGGGAGCCCAGAAGCCTGACTTCAGGTAGGGATTTGTTGGTCGATCAAAACCTGTTGCTATTTAGCTGTGGAGCTGACAGGGTTATAGAGCTAATGGGAAGGACAGCAGATGACTTTCTGTTTCCAGAGAAGTTAAACATTTACTTCTCTTGGGAACCCTGGGACGAATGTTTAGTGGGAGGGAGCCAGAGCATATCACGCTCTGCAAGGCAGCCTCCTGCCTGTCCTGTGTTTGTGTGTTTTAGAGCTTGGTCATTCTGTTTCTCTCTCAGGCTTTTTAATCAGAGAAATGTTTAGTCACACGGGTACCTCCTGGAGTTGACATTTAAGCAATTTTTTTAATAATAAAAAATAATGGCACGCAAATGTAGTGCAGAGATTTTTTGTTAATCACTTGATTCATACAGTGTTGTGACATTTAGCAATGTTATATCCAAATGCCTCCATAAAATATGAGTAATAAGGGTTTGATATCTTTCATTCTTTTTAGAAGACATCAGAGAATTGCATAGTGTGGGAGAGTTCCCACATATAATACCAGCAATTGCAGTGCTGCATATTATAAACTTATAAAACTTACAAAACTTACAATTCAATAAAAGTCAAGATATGTATTCAAATT
Organism: Cephalopterus ornatus; assembly: GCA_013396775.1. Classification (NCBI taxonomy): domain Eukaryota; kingdom Metazoa; phylum Chordata; class Aves; order Passeriformes; family Cotingidae; genus Cephalopterus; species Cephalopterus ornatus. The sequence continues at coordinate 130,066 of VZRE01015753.1, read as the reverse complement.
CTAATGAGATATCATGCATCAGTACTAGATCAAACAGATACCAATGCCCCGAAAATATTAGGCTTTTCCATTGTAGCACTTGCATGAATATAAGACTTTTTCTATAATGTTATGCTAAAAGTCCATGACATCAATGACTTTTTAATCACAAATGATTTTATGGCCTGCATCTTTATTAGGATGAAATTTGTCAACGTTTTTTTTAAATGTTAGAAAACCTGTAGTGACAGATTGAGAGTTCTCTATCAGTCACTCTGGTTTGTGAGACTGTGCCACTGTGAGACAGAGAATCTCTTATGTGGCACTTAGTAAAGTACACCACAGTTCCATTTATGTGTTGTGAACAACTTAAGAAAAGAAACATTCTCAACGTCATAAAATAGAATCTTTGATTTTATCTGAATTTACAAAAGTCCCTTTCTTATAATAACGCAAAATGGTTTATTTTTTTTAAATACTGAACATAGCTGTATCAGTCTGAGCTTCTTTTTGGGTTCCTTACTAACAATGTTGATATCCACTGTAAATTTTAAATTGATTTGTCTCTCTCAGACTGGAACTGGATCTAGCTAAAGGCCTGGCTATCCTCAAGAGACTGTATTTTCATTATTATTGTAATTAAGTTAATTACAACTCAATTTACCATTTTAACCATACAAGCTGCATTTTTTTCTGTGGGTGAAAAAGTGCTTTGTTCGCAAGTAATTCTGAAATGTGAGCAAAACAGTGACATCCTTTCTGGACCCTGCATCTTTGAAAACACTAACAAAGGAGAAAGAGCCCCTGATCTGGCGCATGGCAGTGAAGTGATGAATTGCACTGTTCAGTCATTGACTTGAACAACTTGACAATACCATCCATACCCCGTGATTTCTCCCTGTCTAACCATCCCTGGGTGTTACTCGGAATTTGAAAAAATACACGTATGCTGGAAAAAACCACAAAGCGAGCCCTTATTTCAACATGAAAGTACTCTTGGCTGCAAGGATTTATCTGTGCAAACACCTAAAGAGATGGAGAGAATATCAGGGAAGTAGATCTGATTAGTCATACCCAGTGGGAGAAGGACTGCAGCTGTGAGGTATTCTGTCCTGACCTTAGGAGTAGACAGCTCGATTGTATTTAGCTGCTGCCGGGTAATACATTCAGACAGAGCAAACTCTCACGCTCCTCTAAAGACAAGGGTGGGTACCAGAACATGCTTAATTGGAAACTCTTTGTAGATCTCAGCTGTGGTCAGATAATATTTAAATGCTGACCCTCGCTCTCAGGAGCATGGACACACAGAATTGTTGCCTGAGCTGCCCTTCTTCCACCCAGCCTTCGGAGGTGAAGGAAGGTGCTATCTGAGAAATTTCCTTCTTGCACAGCTTCTACAATGGGATTCTTTTTTTTTTTTTCCCAGAAGGGATAAACCAGCACTTTTTGTAGCAGTTAGGAGAAGCCTACCTAAACTCTGCCTGTGTAACAAAGCTCAAAGATGTCAGCTCTGACAAAAGAGAATGACAGAACAAGTTTGGCTCCAGGGCTGAAGAGCTGGTTACATGTTTAGCTGTGTGACTGCAAACTTGCTTGACTTACTGAACTCCAGCAACTACTCGTTATTCCTTAAAATTGAAGAGTACAGTAAAACGGCAGAATGTCACATCTGTCGCAGCGCAGGAATATTGGTCCTCTAGTGGATTTTAGGATATCTTGCTTATGGGCAAGAGGAGCAGGTTGCTCTCAGATGTCACAGGGGCATCCACACAGGCAGCAGTTCCAGCCAGTGCCAGCTTTGGAAGATCAGAAAATGCAGGTTGAGGGTGGAATCACCTCTCTGCAAGGATTGTATTTCTCCTGGAAGCACAAACTTCTTACGTATAACTAAATACAACCTCTTGTGCCACAGTGATATGAAGTGCTTTGTGTGGGGTCAGGCAGCACCTGGCCAAGCAGTTGTTTAGAGATTTTTGTGGGGCACAGACCACATCCTGAGATCTGCATGTAGCCCACAATTCATGCAGCTTACAGCTTAGCTTAGAGGAAGGTTCCCAGCCTCAGTGACTGCAGAGGTAAGTAACAGCCTGTGGCTTGTTGCACTGCTGGGCAAAATGCTAAAAATTGTTACCTTTCTGCACAGCAGTGGAATGCAGAAGGCACAGCAGAATCTCAGTAAATCCTAGGAACATTTTATTTTCACTTGAGGTTCAGCCAGGAAAGCTGTAGCCCCTTCTGTCCTTTCTTTCTTTGGTTTATAGGAAATTATCTGATCCTGAAAATGGGCATTTCTTGTGAAAATACCCTTTCACCAGAAAGCACAGCACTGTCCAATGGTGCCACATCCACACTGAATAAATTTGATGGGAAAATGACAGAGTTTCACCTCTGGACTTCACTTATTGAAACTGGTTCCTTCAGGCTTGAGAGCAAAATTGGGAAGAAGAGCAACAGCAAAGTGATCTCCCTCCCTTTAGTGCCTAGACTTTTCAGAGTATGACAGCTCAAAGAAAGCCTGAAAGAGATTAAAAAAAAAAAAAAATTAAAAAAAAATCTCTCTTTCTGCAGTGCATTTAGGACAAGCAAAACTACATCCAAGGAGCCTTCAGAACACAGTACAACACCTTACTAACTCCGTTGTACTTAATCCTTGCATTCTGGTATTTTTTTAGAAGCCATCCTGCAATTTAGCAGGAGTTTCAGCCCATGTCTCCTTTGTAACGGATGACACCGCTCCATTTCCCATTTCAATTTAGAATTAGCTTTCTGACAATAAGCCTTGCCCACATGACACATACTGATTTAACTAAATTAATTTAGAAATGGAATTAGTTGCACATGCACACTCTTCTTCCCCCCCCGCCCCTTCCTAAGGTGGCCCTCATACTCTGGGCTGAAGAGTGCCCTTTGCCTCCCTCTGAGTGGAACTGGTAAAGGCCTCCCTTCATCACTTGTCCGTCTGATCCACTGCAGTGGGAGGAGAGTTTGGTCAGGTTGAACTTCTTGCAATTTGAAATTGCAGGAGGGTAAAGTCACCTTCATGGATTTAGGGTGTTTCGCCAGAGGGCTGCCTCTCTTGGCCGGTTTTGTAGTGAAGAACCCCCACAAGTACTGGATGGGGTTTGAGGCTTTTGAAGTTGGTGCCTCTTCCTTCGGCGGGTTATTATTTTTTGATCACGTGGGAACTCAGGGTATGGCTGTCTCAAGTGTAAACAGTCCTGTTTTGTCTGTGCCTGGCTTTGTCTTGATCCAGTATCTCCCTGCCAGGAGGCATAGGTTAGCTCTGGGCTGCCTCTAATGAGCTGCAAATGAAAACAGTGTCCTCTAACCCATGGTTTCTCTCTGTTACATGTTATCTAATCAGGGCTCTCTGGAACGGCCCTATGGAAACCTGCTCTCTGCACAAGCGTACGAACCAGACTTATCAGTAGTTTGTGTTAAGGCTGCTTTGGAGCAGAGAGAAATTTATAGAGGTATTTTTAATTATTTTTTCCCCCTAAATGTATAATATGCTTTCTTACAAAGACATACACAAAAAATCCTCCTCCTCTTTAAGATCTTGTAGAGCAGTAGTCAGAGGTACTGCACATAAATTACCAGGAGATAAGAACTGAACATCTTCTAGAAGAAAACAAGGGATGGAAACCCAAACCAATTCCTCTTCCTTTGATTTGTTAGAATGTAGATAAAAAGAAAACTAACATTTCTAGGAATGGGTTTCTGTACACGGGAAAGCTGCTGGAAATTAATGAAGATATGTACTTAAAAGCTGATTATTCTGCACCTTTCCCTGCATAGATCATTTCATACTGTACAAAGAGTGTCCTGCAGTTCAGATTAGTCTGTTTCTAAAAGATGAAAAGAAGACAAGTGGTCCTGTAGTGCAAAATATCTGCTTCAGAATAGCTGGTCAGACCCATTTCTCCATACAAGGAAGTTCTAGCTTAATTACAGTTAATCTAGTCAGAAAAGAGCAACAAATCTTCCTGCATAAGAGGTATTTATCAGTCTAGAGTGTAACAAGAAAACAATGAAAACTTCCCCAGAGATTGCTGAGTCTGAGCTCTCATTTGGGACTGTCCCTTCATTCTACCCCGAAGTTTGACTGTTGAAGAGATTCACAACTTATGTTTGTATTATGTCACTTCTGGTTTTGTAACATTACACTGCACAAGGACATTGTTTCTAGGACTTCACAGTGCTGGCGAATTGTCTACTCACATCTTGGAGAGGGGAGTGAGTGACATGGCAAGTGTTTATCAAGTGTAAGTATTTTATTTGGGTGCCTGAGAATGAGAGAACTTCAGCTCCATGTGCTCCATGCATCTACCCTTGGAGCCGAAGGAGTGGATGTGAAGAAAGCCCAGGAGCAGGATGTGTCTGTGTTCACAGCACACAGCAGCACAGAGGGTTGAACATGGCCAGGGCATCATTCCCTCCTATGATGAGAGTCATAAATCACAATATTCAGAATATGCAGGAGAAACAGTGAAGAGCACTGAAGATGGGGGCTTACATTCTCCCTGCCCTCCCCCAAGTAGAAAAGCCTGTCTTCTAGACCACAACAATTTCTTTCAATAGTTTGTTTAGTCCTTCCTTTCAGAGCACTGTTTCATTTTCAAACACAAAACTCTCAAACTATCTTGAAATCTTGAAATGTTTAACCCCCCTAAGCAGAGCAACCTGCAAATGACATTTCTCTCATCTGACTCCAGCATCTCAGGGTGTCAGAAGGCTTTCCGTGCTCTCCTAATTCTTTAGGGAGTCTTCTGTGCCCTTCCTTTTAACGACTGATAATCTTCTACAACCTAAAAATAACTGTTCTTAAAACAGGTCCATCTCTGAACAGATGTGGTTTTCCTTAACGTGTGTGGTGCTGCAACAGGAAACCAACTTGCCACAGAACCAGAGTCACTATTTGCAGTAGTTCTGGACCATGAGTAGAAACGTGTGACAAATTTTGGTTCAGAAAAAAAATATGTTAGTCATAGAAAAAAGAGAGAAAGTTTAGAGAAATGAAGAAACTGTAGGAAAACAGAGGAAGCTTTTAAATTGAGGCAGGAGAAATGTGATGCATAACTTGTCATGAATGATGGCAATGAGAGCTAACTAGGATACTGATTAGACCTGTGGAGAACTCTGACGCAAGGTGTCTTTTGAAAAGATGCCTATTACTAGTGCAGGCACCTACCTCTGTAATATCTCTAGTTCAAACTATATTTATCTGCATGCCTTCTGAATGTGAAAAGTTATAAAGAAGATGGGAAATTAATGTATTTCTGCTTAACCGGTGAAGAGAGGCCAAGAGCCTTGCTGAAATAAAGTATCTTCCACAAATTTTGCAGTCAGAATGCAGGTCTCCACATGGTAGGTAATCTTGTACCCTTTGGAGTGTTCACTCTACACGTGCTTCCATCACAGCCTGAGCATGAAGGGTCAAGGCAGAGTACCTAATTCCTCATGTCATGGGAGAAGCAGAAATGACAAAAGCGTTTCCAGAACATCTCTAGGAGAACACTGAGATGCCACATATACCTTCAAAAATTACTCTTCTAGACAGAGAGAGGAGCTGAAATTTCTGTAATTATTACTTTGGTGGTATCATTAGGGATAAACTATGAACCCGAGGTGAAGGACATAGGGAGATGTCCTTTTTAATTTGGAAGAACGGTGGGAATTGGTTATGCTCGTTAACCAAAAAGTCTTGCTTTAGTATCTTTTTTTTTTTTCCCTTGGTGTAATCGGTGCTTTGTAGATTTATGGAATACAAGATTATTTTCTTTGACTCCCTGGATGTTGCAGAACCTTGAGTTTCACTGAACCAACCCTATTACTGAGCATAACATGTTCAATGAACATGTTATGTACCTCACTGAACATGTTATGTACCTCATCTTTGGCAGGTACTTTCTTTGAAGAAAGGGCCCATTCTTGGCCTGAAGAGACCAAAAGATGGAGCAGCCAAGGTTTCATTTCACTGTCACAGTTTGACTTTCACAGTTTGACAACTGTGCTGCTTTTAGCTGCCCTTTATGTGCTTCTCCACTGGACTCTGTAACAGGGCAGGTCACAGTTGATGCTTAATGGTTTTCAGTGTTTCACATATTTGGGAAACGTCCTGAGGGATAGATTTTCTAAGCAGTAGAGAGCTGCTGTGCTTGAAGGGGGCCTCTATAACACTCTCAGGCTATGAATTGTGGTAGAACATGCCAGCTGAGCATAGAAGAGAAAGAAAATGAAATATAAATTCATTACTGCAGAGCTAGAACAGCGAGGATAAATTCCTTCTATTTCCAGGCATCTACTTTATATTTCCAACTAAGGATACCATTAGTGGAGACAAACTGAGCACTTTTGATCACTTTCTGCTGTGAAAAGGGTCAATCCTCCTTGCTCTTCACACTCCCTCCTACATGATCCTGACTCACCCTTGGGCTGACTTTCATATTCACTGAGCTGATGCAGCTCATTAACCCATCGGAAAACTGTCCTTTTTTTTACTTCTCTGGATTTATTTTCTGTTAGTTCAGTGAGCTGAATCAGCTCAGCAAGGGGTCAGGTGAGTGTCAGAAGTACTGTAAGGAAGCATGAGAAGGAAACAGAGGTGGAATTAGGGGAAGGAAGAGGAAAAAAGGCAGGAAAAAGCAAGCAAGGCAAAGGAACAAGACTGCTTCTTTAAATAACAAAATGCCTTAAGATTGGCAGATCCCACCTTGTCTGACTATATCTTTAGGAAAATTATTTCCTTAGAGTTCCTGCGGGGTCAGCGTAGAAAAGGGAGTTTCTTTAGAGTGTGGCTAAAAAGGAAATAAAGGGAAGTAATCTGATTTAGACACATGGGTTAGGCAATGTAAATAGGCCTGTTCTTTACTGCAAAGACCCCTGTGGATTAAAGCTTTAAAACACAGTTAATTACTAAGTGACTAAATGCCTGGAAAACCAAAACAATGGTCTCAAAATGCAGAAGTAGTTTTCAGAGAGCTCTGAAAGCCCTCAAGTACAATCAGAAAGACCACGCAAGCCCAGAGAGCAGAGCACGAGCACCAGGTGAACTGGCTGTGCGAAGTCAGTGTCGAGCAAAGGCTGGTGAAGCTGATGTCACTTGGAATTTGCTCAGGGTCTGCCTGAGGAGAAAATCAGGAGCAGTCCTCTAGCATGCATCTTGTTTTCGGTAGAGTAGAGTTTCCCCTGCCATTCCCTGTGTGCCACCAGGTCTCTCCCTAACTTTGTTTCTCTCTTCCTTTTCACTTCCGCCGTTATTTGTAAAACTGCTATGGAAAATGACCTACATAAATAAATAAATTGAATGAATAAACCATGAGGGAGAGAATGAATGTGTGTGTGTAGGTGGATGACACAGAGGACCAGGCTGGTGGGAGCAGCAGGAGCCATCAGTTCGTTTGCTGTCAGTGGCAGAGCCCCAGGGAGGGTAAGGACATTAAGTAGCTGACTGTGCAAGGTGTCGAGTGCCTTCATCTTCTGTCATTTTTGGAGAGAATCACAAGCATTTCCAAACCTTGCCAGTAGAGGCTTCAAGGAAGGAAGAAGTTAGAAGCCTAAACCTGAGATTCTCAGCACTTTTTTCTTTTTTTTTAGTTTTCAGGTCCCTAAGGATTTCTCTCCCGTAATGAATCTTTTCATAATTACCTTTCATGGAGCCTTTTAAAATAATCAATGGACCAATTGGAATTCAACTGGTTGCAGAAAGGCATTTGCATTATTAAGTGGATAAATACAGGGGAAAAAAGTGGTTTAGTTATCAATGGTGCTTGCAGTAAGTACTTAGTAATCCTGACACTGCAGCAGTCCTCTCTTCTTTTTTTCTTGAAGTAGTTCAAACCTTTGTATGATATTTCCAGAATATAAAGTTGTATTGTCATACCAGCTAGATTGAGCAGCTTTGTAAAGAATTCTTGGTCCATATCTGTATATTTTGTATGTGTACAATTTCTTCTCACCTTTTCTAAATACGTGGCTTTTTAGCACTCATCGTCCGACTCTAGGTATCCCTCACAAATGGTAAATAGTAGGGTTAGAACTGAGGAGATTGTCTTGAATTTCCCTTCAAAACAAATGTAGCTTGTTCTTGTCCACTACTGAAAGATCCAGTTGTTGCCCTGACACAGACTTTCTCTTTACAGCTGTCCATTGGAGCTGTTGTGGGAGATCCAAATGACATGCTGGGCAGCCAGCCCTTGGATAGATTATGCACTCTCCTGGAGAGCACTGGAATGGAAAATAGGATTTTTCAATTTTTTTTCAGTATTCAGGGTAGCAGCAGTGGTGAGAATGGGATATGAAGGATGAGGTATTGTTGATTGCAGGCTGTGCCTTTCAGATGCGATGTTCTGGATCGATTTTCACTTTAAACTTGGCAATTGTATATGCAGGGATAGGGAATTAAAATAACAAAGTTTGGAATTCATGAGTACACTTATAACTCTGGTCAAGTGCAAATCCCTCAGGTGGTAAGAAAGGGGCACAGTCTGCCTATCAGTCACAGGTGGGACAGTCTCCACAGATTGCTCTCCAGAGATTGCTCTTAATCAACCGTTTATTCAGCTGCGAGATGCTGTTCACATATAAAGTAGGCCAGGCTGTCACCTGACTATTATTGACAGCCAGGCCAGTGGCTGACTCTAGAGCGGGTTGCAGTCGTGTGTGTAAGCCCGAGGTTACCGAAGTTAATGCAAGAAGGAGAGAGTTAAAAGGAAAATTTGGGCAGTTGCAGCAGAAACCTCATTATTATGAATCTGGGAGTCTCCAGACTGACTTGTGAACATCCTGGCCAAACCTCATTGCCCTCCGTTGCTGCAGGAGATACTGCTTTCTGTAGGACCTTATGGGTCAACATCCCTGGCAAACTGCATGAGCTTGCTTTGTGCCAGGGCTGTGCAGCAGCATGGCCAGCCCTTCCAAGTGGTTTCGAGCCAGTGGCTGAGGACTGCAGCCAGGACTGATGCAGGAGCTCTGCTCCTTGCTGCCCTGGACATGCCACCACCTTTCTGTATCTTTCCTTGCCTTGGACATCTTCTGTCCTTCCTCACAGTGTAAAGTCTTGAAGCAATGGATGAGAAAGGGAGTCTTGGCCAGAGGCTGATGTGGGCAGCCATACAAGTGCTGCCCTGTCAGAGATTCAGCACCATAACTTCAATTTGGTCTGTTTTTCAGGTGTCTGAAAACAATAGACATTTAAAAAAAACCCGAACAATTTACATGATGCAGAAACCTCCATCCCATTTTCAGAGGGAACTGAGCCACACAACTGACAGTCAGTGGGCTGGATCTTATAGACTGGAAGGTGGAAGAACAAACATCATGGTTGGTGGGATTTCTGAATTATTCCATTACTTAAGGTTATCGCTGATTTAAGAGCAGGTGCCTAACTGCATAAGCACATTTATAAACCTATCAAGTGTGCATTTGTATGTGTAGATGTCTAAATATTTACTTTTGTATGGCACTTAGTAACTCTGAAATAAATCTTACTGTCCAGTTCCAGCCCAGAGGTCTGTACAGCCATGAAAACATGGCTCTGCAAGAGGTATTAAGTCTGGCACCGCAAGGATCTAACTCAGACGTTTGGTTTCTCAACCAGAACTGCATGTGGATGCTTCTAAAAATGCTACCTTATTCGGCTAGAGCAAAGGAAGTGGAGTTACCTCACCACCCTGTCAGTGCCCTCCACTCCTTCAGGTAAGGGTTGCCTTCCCCTCCCTGTGTTGAATACAGCATCCATGACAAACAGCAGAGGCAGCTGCTCTGCACTCCTTCCAGGTATATCATCAGCTTCCTGGTATGTTTCTCAATACTCTAATCTAAAAAAGCTATTAAAAAATCTTAAAAGGATCAGAGATAACATTTACTTGCTATTTACACACCTATTCGAAGTCAAATAATTCACACCGTCTCAGCCACCTTGCCTGATAATCAAGACAGGCTATGGAATAGTCTGTGCTTTTCCCTTTCACCTCCACTCTCTCCATCAGCGCTGCAATCCAATACCTAGAGCTCTGTCCTGAATACAGATTTACTTTTTCCTGCTCCGCTTATTTCCTTTAAGGCTTCTCCCCCCCACCTCGTGTGGATTGACAGACTTATCAACACCAGCTAAGATTCATTTAATATGCCTAACATAAGCCAAACAGTATCCTGCCCTGTCATTCCTTATTCTTTTCTCAGGAAAAAATGGTTTTAGCTGCAATTACTTGCATTATCTGCTTAAATATTTAGCAAATGCAATAGTTTGGTAGGCGGGTTTTGCCATAGCCTATTCTGAATTTTAAGTCTATAAACCAGTTCTGCAGCTGCCTGCTTGGATTTTTGTTTTGTTTTTCCTCCTGGCTATGATGAGACAATATCCCCAGGAAGCAGGAAAACAGCAGCACCTGGGGCTGGATGCTGCACTCCCAGTGCCTGCTGCTCTGGCAGAGATGTGGAGGGGGATCCACACGCAGCAGGCCTGCAGAATTAATCCCAGATGCTAAATGTGGAGATCAGTACCACATGGCAAGGCTTTGAGTTTTCACTTTTCATTCATTAAAAGGCAGCCAGAGAGAAAGAGGTTCAATTCTCATTCTCCTAAGTGCTGCCACCCTCACTCACATGCACACATACGCTGCTGCCTTTACAGTTGATATCAAGGGGTGTAATGGCACAGTAAGCAGAGGACTGTACCAAATTTCCGTGGATTATGGAGTATATTTTTATGGATCCTGTTGCAAAAGGATTGTTTTGTTTTGTTTTGTTTTGGTTTTTTTAGGTTTTAGTATTTTGCAAAATTATTTCTTTTTTTCTCTGTCCATTTTAAAATCTTGTCTGGCACTAGGCAAAATGTTTCTCTTATTAATGCCCATCAGCAGTTTGCTGCAGATTCTCTGTGGGTGTACTGGATTTTCCCCCAAATCATCACAGACTCTTATTTCGAATGTGGTTATCTACCTGTAGGAATTCTCTCCTAGGCTGCCACGACCTTCCTGTGGGCATGACTTGGCGGAGCAGCTGTCCCTCGGCACTTCAGAGTCATCCCTTTAATCTGAGGTTACAGGCCACTTTCAAGTGCTGGTGGACAGAGTGCAGGCAAGACTGTCAGAGGTGCCAGCTGAATGCAGAGCAGTCACATGGATATCACCTCTGACTGATAATAGCAGAGGAAAAAATGCCTTTACTCACTGTCAAAACCATGGCAAGGCTTGTCCAACTCACCTACAGTCCTGAAATCAAATAAAGAAAAGGAAAGACTTGCACCTCCCTCTCCTTGCTGTTTATAAAACTGTCTCTAACAGGGAGTGTGTCACTGTTGGACAGTGGTGACACTGTCACTCTTAGGGAAGTGACGGTGTTCCTGCCTCAACAGCGTGTTCACCTTGGTACATGTGTTCCGACTTTTAAGTTTAAAAAAGGATCTTAAAGGAATTCTCCTCTGTGTATAACTGATATTGGCACATCAAGGACACAATTAACATTCTGCTCACATGGAAAGGAAATGTTAAAAAATAACCCCCTCCAGCTCATTCCTAGTATTTTTTATTTGTCACTCACCAAATGTACACTCTTATACTTGCCTAAATATAGTATGTTTTTTAGGTTGTTTTTTAAGTGGGATTTTTTTCTCCATTGGCATATCGCAATTTACAAACAAACTTTGTTTCATTCTGGTGGACTATGCCCAAGTTTAATGGGCATCTCCTGGGAGGATGATGATGCCTTTGTCAGTATGTACTTCATTCATGAAAGCAGCAGTCTCAGGTCTCAGGGACAGCCCTCTCTCTGCCATTAAACAAATGGCTTGGGAAAGTCTCCACACAAGGAAAGTCACTTAGGAGCACTCCTTTAACATTTGAAGTTACAGAGTAGTGTTCACCTTCTTTGGCAAAAGCTGTCTCTAATCTTTAGGACATCATGTGAAAGTGCTTACAAGGCAAAAGTGAGGAGCAATTCTACTCCTTGTAGTTTGCAGGCAGATGCTTGTCCCTTGTTAATAAAAAGGCAACATCCTCCTGCTACAGGAAATCTGTCCCAGGAATCTAAGAACAGGCAAATCCTTGAGCTATAGAGGTCAGGAAATGTAGGGAATATACTTGCCCTCTTCTTCTAAACTCTTCCAGGCATCTGGGTTTGGCCATTATTGAAGAAACGGGTCCTTGGCTAGATTGACTGTAGGTCTAACTGAGTGGGATATTTGTTATTAGAAGAGGTGATATGTGTTCTTGTTATGATGTATGATATTATATATTAGGCAATATTATTGTTATTAGAAGTGGATAATGCCTGAAAGAACCAGGTGATCAGGAAACCATTTTTCATGCATTTTTTTTGCCTGCATTGGCCTCAGCTGAGATGATGGATCTCAGATCATAATCGAGCCAAGGGCTGAGCAGTGTTTTTTTTCAGTACAAGCAAGAATTTTCTGTTCCTTTTTCAAGTTGTGTGAGTCCACTGAACAGCCTCTGTAACCTATTTCCCCACTGAGAAGCAAGTATAAACCACACACCGGGGGTGACATATTCTGTCGTGGTCCAAGGGCGGCAGATGGAAATGAAAGTTGGTTAAGTAAACAATTAGGAGAAGGTGCTTGTCATATAACAAACAGAAGTGACTCATACAATGTCCCCTTCCCCCTCCAGTCACTACATGAATCACGTCACCTGTGTCCAAGGAAAGGTCGATTCAGTTTCTCAGTTCTTGGAAGTGTTTTCAATTTAAAAGTACTGCAGGATCACGACAACCATTACTGTGAAGAGTTGTTCAAGCTCTTACTCAATTTTAGCATGGGACTACGGTACAATTCCTTTAGAACTCTCTCTCAAATACGCTCAGTGTGATAAACATACATCTTGACTACCTCCATCTTCGAACGCAGATTTTCCTCTTCCAAACTCCTTCAGTGCTCTCTCTTGCTCTACCTTGTTATTTTTAATTGTTTGGCTTATAAATAAAGAGCGAGGGGAAATGGAGAAAACTACACTTTTGCTGGAGGAAGAAGCCCAAACTCATTTTAAGAGGGTCAAAGAATTGAGATTAGTAAAGAATTATTCTTCGTGATGTCAGCTGCAAAACCACCCCAATTAGACTAAGAGGGAAATTCACTCTTTTTTTGCTTCTCCCTCACTTTTGGGTTCTAGTGGCCTCTTCTCTGTATCATTCAGAACTTAAAGGGAGAATAAGTGTTGCTCTGGAAAACTTCAACTTGTCAGAAGTGACACGGTATTGGTACCAGGAAGGCTTCTTTCATCCCATCACCTGGCTTTTCCATGACTCTCCTCCTGCTCCCTGCCCCATCTGTTTCCATACTACATGCTTCTTACCAGGGACAGGAAGAGTACAGGCAGAAATCAATCCTAGTATGGATATTTTTCAAGGCGCATTTCTCTCATTCCCACTTTGGCTTGATCTTCTGTTAACTTTCTTAAGATAAAATCAGGCAGCTTGATGTTTTTATTGTGTTTTCCACACAAGGTTGGGTTAACCTATGTGGGATTCCCATATGTAACTCACCCAGATAATTTATGTGCAAAACACCAACTCTCTTGCCCAGGCTTGAATGCGAGTTTGACTCAGGGCAAGAGCAAACCTCATCTCAAAATGAAGACACGCTTTTTTCCCACCTGAAGTAGTTTGTCTTTCCGCACAGATGTAATATAAAGTAACGCGTATATCTTTCTGCAGTTTCATTTTCCTCTTTTCAATTGTACGCTCAAAAAGCAGGGGGTGAATGGAAAAGAAGTGTCCTGGCAAATCTGGTCACAGCCATTACTGTGCCTGCCAAATGAATTAGGAGGCAGTGAACCTTTTAAAGTAAGATGTTTAGATTCTATACATAGGATCATACTTGATATTTTATAACAAAATCCACCTATTTCTGTGCTGCAAGACTGCACACATCCTGGAAAAATCAATCGAAGGTTTTCTGTGTTATGAAACATAGGCACTTTTAAAAAAATTATTGCACTCAGCTTAAGGCTATGCTTCTCTGTGACTGGCTAACCTGGATCTGTTATAACTCCGTTACAACTCTGAATTCAACAGCATTAGCAGTTTTCAACACGCTAAATTGTTATTGGAAATGCTTGTGAGGAGTCTGACTTCAAATATAACTAAAACAACCAGAACGTAGCTTTTCCTATTGATTATTTAGCCTGAATAAAGATTAATAAGGATATAATCTTCCATCTTTATGTTTAAAAAGAATTTATTTTCTTGTTTGGAGGAGCCAGAAAGCAAGTTGTGGTGAATGAAGTGGAAAGAGCACTTCTGCTCATTGGACTGTAGGCTTGAGATGGAATAAAATCGTTGACAGCTTTACCAGAGAGGGCTTGAAGATGCCCATCAAAATGTCTGTACCCAGACTGGCCATGCAGCAGAATGCACTGCCACAAGGGAGATCTGTCTAGGTACTTATACCATGTTCATTGCCATGGTAACAGAAAGTCTTATGAAATGCAGACATTACACACAGAAGTGTTTGTGCTTTCCTGCCTCTCTCACACTGACTCTTTCCTTCCCCCCCAAACACTGGGGCTTTTATTGCGAGGAGGCTCAGTGTCGGAGACCAACTTGCACTGATTCCCGGTACCTTGGGATTCCTGGGCCAGACTGGTCCAATGCCTTTGGGACTGGGTCCTCCAGTGCTGCAGCCATCCACCCATCACAGGTGCTCCTGGGCCCCTTGAGAGTACCTGATGACTTTGGTGTGTAGTAAGAATTCCTTCAGCAGTATCTGTGGAGAAGGATCACCAAGACCTGACTCACAGTGTGTCCTCCTGCCTCAGGGATGGAGCCTTGACCCCAGAGTTTGGTGATGGGCTGTTTGCCAGGTCTATGGAGCACAGGAGTCATGTCCTCACTCCTGTGCTGCGAGGAAGCACTGATGTAATACCATGCTTCTCTCTGGGCCTTAAAATGTTTTAGAGCATGGATGTGCCCACCCTATCCAGCTCGGACCAGCACGCACCTTGGATTCCCCGCTTCCTTACCGAAAACATTTCCAGTTTAAGCAGCCACATCCCAAAATCATTCAAGATGGGAGCTCTCCTTGTGTCACATCTGGCACTGGCTGTGTGAATTTTAGGTAGGTATGAATCATGCTTTTGCACCTCCATACCTCACTGGCATGTTGTGCCACTTTTTTTCAACAATATCACTGTAGTGTGCCTGGGAGCTTTTCAGATGAAGCCAATACCAATAGAAGTGTCCTAACTGAGTTTAAAAACAAATTAGTCTTTTTCTGCTTCTGCCTGTAAAAGAGATCCACCCTAAGAGCTGGGTAATTGGTAAGCTCTGGCCCTCTTAACCCACGCCTATATAGTTTGCAAAGCTGGGTTTAACACGATGCTTCAAGTTAATATGCTGACACAACCTAATTTTCTAAAGAAAAAGGCTGACTACAGGTCTTCAGAAATTCTTAGAAATGTTCTGCTCAGTTTTATGGCAGTCTGTTTTACTAGCCAAGAAAACTGCAAGGCCAGGTTTTAGGCATTTTGGAGCAGTTAGAGTCAGGAGTGCTGTGGAAGGAAACTGATGTTATCTCTTACTTTCTGTGAACATCTTCTCCGTGCTATAAAATATTGCTGTGATGGGTTTCAATGAAATATACCTCACTATCCTTGGCCAGATGAAGAATTTATAAATGGCAAGGAAATTAAGAATCCAGAAGACTCTGGAATTGGGAATTTTTGATGTCTAAAGCCAATGGAACAGCGCATTGCAATTACAGTATTTCGCTGCTTTTATGAATCTGTGAGTCTGTTGGTTTAGAAAAGGTTGCATTGTTAACATAGTACTTCTTTTGCTGTAGCTACACACTTAAGTGGGCCCAAAATTTCTACCTGGAGGTACGGTATTTTGTACACAGTATGATTTCTAATTGCTTGAATAATACTGCACAATGGAATAATTTCTTACTTCGTAAGAGCTGTTTCTCACTGCCTGAGATATAATAACCTCTTGGGAATCACGGAGCTGCAAACTATAATGATCTATATAGAGCATTTTTGCTCAGTCTGTGCTCTTAAAATGCTCAGCATTCACTAAAAAATGAATCAGGAGAAGCTGATAAAGTGAGTTGCAGCAACTGAATGAGATGGCTCTTCAGAATTATATATAGAACCCTTTTTCAGACGCCCACATCTCTTATATTAAAAACAGTGATTCAGAAAATCAGCCAGCAGATTCCTGAACCAAAGTATTGTGTGTGATTTTTGCAGTCCACGTTAAAAGAGATGCATTGTTTACAAGAATGAAATGAGCATTACAAGGCACTTTTGCAATAAAGCTGTTTTGTAGTGTAGTCTCTTTATTTGGATAAGATGATGTTATTTTTAATTTACCAGTTTAATTTGTTATATGAACTATGCATTTATAAAAACAAATTTTCTTCTCAGAAATGTGTATGAAACAATTCACCCATAAATGTACACAGTGATATAAAAAAAATCCAAACTAGAATCAGCCTGAAGAGTAGCAAAGTCACATATTCAATGCCTACATTAAAGAACCTGAAGTTGGGAAGATATTGCGGTTAAACCTACCCATAAGTCAAGTATTTGGCATCCAAAACCAGAATCCCGTTTTTGAAAAGTGATTCTTGCACTCACTGTGCAGGACTGAAGGGGCTGATTGCTGCCCAAACTCCCTGCATCACTCTTCCAATCCTCCTTACAGGTGAGGGGCCACTGGAAACATTTTGGTTTGTCAGTCAAACCATAGCGGGCAAACGTTGGTTAAACTCCCTGGAGAGGCAAATCCACTTGTTCACACCCACGGAGTTGAGCTAAAGGGGAGGTCCCTGAAATGATACCACCTACTCCCCTGGCACAGGACATCCCAAGGCCAGGGAGATGCCTTGGGACCTCAGTGCCAAGGACCCAGCTGGCATCAGGACGTGGTACAGGGGCAGCAGCTGCCCTGGCCCCATCTCCCATCAAGTTTTGGGATACAGTCCAGAATAGGAGCTGTAATATTATTTAAAAAGCTAGAGCTTTTCTATATGAAGGCATTCTTGCTTCTTACCAAGCAGTGGGACAGGTCAGAAGTCTCCTGGTGCAAAAAACAACACACCCTAATAGACAGAAGCCCCATCAGGAGAGACCCACAGACCCATTGCAGGAGCGGGGCTGCAACTGTCCTGTGCACCAGGGGCCAAGAGGATTGTGTGTCCTTTCCTTCTGCTTCTTCCTAATTCCTGCCAGGCTGAGAGCTCCTGACCCTGTACAAGTGACACCGATAGTGGCTCTGCAGGTTATGTAGGCGCTTCAGTAGACTGGAAGTTAAGGCAGTGCCAAATGCAAGCTAATAATACATTTTGAAAGGTCATGTGCCCCAAAACAATTTTGATTGGTGTATATTGATGAACCCAAGCCTATTTTTTAGTAAAGTTCTTCATGTTGTTGTCCCACCTGCCTGGGACTGTGAGCCCAGACTGCAGAGCTCTGAGCAGTCTGACAGCTCGGCACCAAGGGTGGCCACCCTGCTTTCCCAGACGGAAAAGATGCAGTGCAAGAGCTGCCAGCCCTGACAGCAGCTGCCCAGAGGGAGGCGAGAATTCCCCAGATGGATGGCTCCTTGCTCAAACCCTGCTCAAAAGCCATGAAAGAGAGGAACTACCTACTGCAGAAACCCTCCTTCCCCACCAAAGCAAACAGCGTACGACCTTATTGAATGCCTTTTCCCTGATGAGTATTTAATTTGTGTCCTGAATTATACTCCAGATGCAGCGTGGAGCAGCACTGATGGTCGGTTTGCCTGTTATATAGGCACGTAACTATAGTGAAAGCTGAGTAACAAGTCAAAAAATGATACACCCTAAAGACTTCTTAGGCATTAGGGGTACCTGGTGGGACTGAAGAACTGTAGCTGTATATTCCCTTCCTGGCTCATCTACTTGAACGGCAGTGGAGGAACTTTCTAAAATATCAACCAGAGTTTCATCCACTGCTATCTATGATCTTCTTCTGGACAGAGTAAATAGTGGGAAGGGCTTTTCTGGATGGAAATTAAGGGTAGCTCTAGTAACTCAGAGAAACAACAAGCATTATTTCCCTTCCAGTGTTAGCGAGGAAGACAGGTCTGGCATATAGGATATGACATAACTAAAAGTAGCTGTCATATAGGATGAAAGTTAAGGTCGATAATAAGGTTCACATTCACAATACCTTCGTGTGCTCTTTCAGACTAGAAATCAGTGCTGTGCCATCTTCTGAGTTAATGTGGAGATCAGGCTTTTCTGGACACTATACAAAGGGAGAAACCGTAGCACAAGGGCAATTACTGGCAGAGTTCCCATGGACATTACGGAAAGGCAGGACTCATACAGAAGGAATTTAAAGCAGTCAGTTATATTTTAAGTGTGGCCTCTTGTGTGCTATTTCTCCACCGCTTTTGAAAATGAAGCTGGTGATCACAGAAAGGGCTGCCCTGCAGGCCTCCATTCCCCTGCAGAATAAAGTCACCCCACCATGCATTAGAAAGACAAGGCTTCCTGCTCAGTCCCCTTTAGCCTGTCTCAGGCCCATGGTGGAGCAGCCTGCTTTTAAAAGGAAATGTCAGACACAGCCAGGGATTGATGTCTGCAGAAACTGCCCGCAAATGGAACAGCAGCTTAGCCAGTCTGGCCCCGTGGAAGTAGCTCAGCTAAGATCTGAGGTGGTCATCTGTGTATGAGCAGTCTGGGGTGCTTTCAGAAGGCACTGGGCTAAGTCCAGACTGGTGATGAAGGCAGGAGATGGTGAGTTTTATTCTGTTGCTGTCACTTTGGGAATTAGAGCCTTTAGAGGTGGCATCAAGAAGAAATGAAGTGTCAGCCCTCAGAGAAAGCTGTGCTCGAGGAGAAGATTCCCCTAATAAATCTTTCACCGTTTCTCTCTCAGACTGTGACAGTCTGTCACAAGTCTGCAATACTTCTCTCTGGAACTCCAAGAAACCCAGAGCTAGAAAAGCAGCACTTTTACAAAATGCCTGAGGTCCTGCAAGTGACGATTTCCTCATCTATCCTGCAGAAAATACACTGGAAGTATCCAGGCCGTGTCTGGATTTGTGGGAAGGGTTTGCCTTTAAAACCGGGCTCTGACTGTGCGAGCTGCCCGGTGTGGGGCATTGTGCGGGGTTGTATAATCCCAATGAAAGACCTTATTGTAATGTGTGCTGCTTATGGCATAGGAAACTGTTGTGAGATTTTCAGGCTGAAGTCTCCTGTTAACACTCTCCCAACCCTGTGCTGTTTGTGCTGTGTTCCCTTAAGAAGCTTTTGGAAGACAATCCAAATGAAAAATGAGTGTGCTGGGAAGGAAGAAAGAAAAGAAAACCAGTGTATGGATTGAAAAAGTAGAGGTACATTGGAAACCCCACTGTCTTCTACTCTAGCCTTTCTACAATGCAGCATCAGATCCACTGAACATAGCATTTTTCTTTCTTCTATTATATGTTCTTACCCAGCAATTTTGTATTTAATGGTAAGTGCACGAAGAATATTAATGCATGCTTGGATTAGGATAAACCCACAAAGTTGATAAAGCCCAATGTGGACAGACTGGAGCATTAGAGAAGAATCCAGGGGAATAAACATGAAAGATCAAGATCTGAACTGGACTAAAAATGGTTTAAACCTATGTCTGGAATACCAAAATATCCAGTCACATTACTTTTCAGATATTTGGAAGCAATACAAAGTTTCTTCTGTTAGCTAATTCCTCCCTTGACTGTCCACTGCAGAGTTTCTTTCATTTCCTCTCCCGAACATCTGGCAGTAGATACTGCAGGAGCCCACAGTCAGCAAGATACGCAAGCAGGGGCCTAACTTTAGTTCATGAGTCATCTCCGTGGCTCCAGTGGGACAGTTCAGGTGGTTAAAGTTAAGCATGTACTTAAGTACTTTGCTGAAACGGGATGAATCTGTGCCAGCAAGAGGTTGCTGCTTAGGTGGAGAAGTGGTTGTTTGCCTAGCAGCATGTCCTTTACCACTTACAAAAGAGATTCATAGAAAACATAATTAAAAGTCACATCTCTGCTGTGAGAGCAGTGATTCCTGAAGACTTTTAAAAAGTGGACCATTGTCAGCCTTTACAGTCTCTCTCAGCCCCCAACTCCCATTATTACGGAGCTGTTAATTGGAAACACTTTAATCAGGTTCAGCAGAGCAGGGAACGATTCTCACCCTCACCTTGCCGGGCCTTGTGAGTCTGCAGGGCATGGATAGAAAAGCCCTGCTCCAGACATGGGATTGCTGCTCTCTTACAAATGTTCTGCTTTCCTGGTGGCCACAGCTCAGCTGCTGACCTAGAATTATGTTTTCCTGGCAAAAATGTCAGTTGATGGAGTCAACGTTCCCAACAGCCCTTTCCACTGCAGAGGCACAGAACTATAGCACTTCCCCTCTGCCATCCAAATGTTTGTGGAGCTTAAAAAAATCCTTTTTCAGAAAAAATTCCATTGGTAGCTATTTTATTCGGGCCATGGTGAGCACACTCTCTTGAAGCCCTGACCACTACAAGGCCTGCAATTAATTCTGCTCCTGCTGTGGTCCTGCCTCTGCCACACCCCAAGTGTTTGCCTTTCCCTCCAGCTCCACAAACACAACCACAGGTAACCAGGTGGTGGGTCAGGTGGGCTTTGGGCACATCTCAGCAGTGCTCACACACAACACAAGACTTGTATTGTCAGTCATATACAGGAGCTGCATGGTGCTTCCGAATAACCCCTTTAATAAAATCGGATAATGATTTGCAGCTGAAAGAATGGTTTCAAAACTCTCCAAGAGAGTACCTGTGTCACCAGTAATTCCTTTATTCTGAATATAAAAGAATGAAAACCAAGTTTTGCCAAATACAGAGCAATTTTTCCTAAGCCCTAATATCTGTATAGTATTTCTCCTCACACATTTTTCCCAACCCGACAGAATCATAAGACTGAAAATTATAAAGCCAGCAGCTTTGCTAGAAAATGTCAGGCAGCCACACATTTTTCAGAGGAACAGAGTCTATTTTATGCTGGGTAGCATTGTTTGAAATTGAGTTCTGAAAGTCCACAATTTTTCATTTCCAAGTCAAAGCTAATGGAAAAATTTCACTTCCAAAGGTAAGATATGGAGCAACTGAAAACAGGGATTTAGGAAAGAACTGCCATCTCAGCAATCATTTTGAACAGTAGTATCATTTGACATTCTGATACTAGTGGCAGTGATTCACCTATCAGAGGGACTTAACTAGGATTTGTTTATATGTCTTTCAAATACTAAGTGTAAATCATCAGTCTTTCATGTCTCTGCTTTTTTCCTCCACAGGGTCTCTATAAGCTCTCAGGGTTTCTCTCATCATATGGGCTTTAATATTTACTCCCCTTCCAGCATTAAGCAAACTTTTCCTTCCTTCAGTAGTTTTAATCCATGCCCATTGAGCATAGCTTGAATTGGAGGCACATTCCTGGGATGGAGGAACCAAGCTAATGCCACGTGATAGTGTCTCCATTCCTACCTGACTGTAACCTCCACGCCTGAGATTGTGCACGTGAAAGGCAGATTGTTGCAAAGCAAGTTAAGAAAATGACTATGAAGATAAGTAACAACATTAGAGAAAACAACAGAAGAAAGTTTTCAGTTGACATCTTCAAGAAAAGTTAGCTCAGGGGACTTTTTTTCATACAGTGCATGGAAAGGTTGCCTTGGCCAGATCCTGGGGAATGCATGCAAGAGAGCTTTGTCCCACACTACTGCTCTCCTGCTGCTAAGCAAATATCATGGCCTTTATTTGAATACACATACATAATAAATCTTTGGCAAACAACCCACAAAAACTACCAACAGTTTCCTTGAAATTAGGAACATTCAAGTGTTTCTCCATTGCAAGAAATTTTTAGTGCAATGTCTCTGCTCTTGCTTCCAGTCCTGCTACCCAATGAATTGCCCACCTTCCCTTTAAATCCCTGCTGGAAAAAATAAATGGCAACCTGCTGTCCTGGGTTGGGGTGCTGCCTGGCTTCATTTCAAGGCAGGCAGCAGAAAGACTGCAGGAGAGGAGAAGCATTGAAACACCACATGGGAATTACCTTCCATGGCAAAAGAGAGTAGTGGTGAAGTCAAGAAACAAGACCATTTTCTCTGCAGGATCATCATCTGCGCTGTTTTAATACATATTTAGCCCTTGCAGACATGTTTGCTGCTTGTTTTGGCTAAAGAAAACAGAGTAACAGGGAATACAAGAGGGTCAGGCAAAAGGACCTGTGTCAAGGTACAGCTTGTACAGCTGTCCCTGGAGCAAGACTGGGCTGCCCAAAGAAGACCACAGAGGAGACAAAAGTTAGTCTAGTAGAAAAATTATTCCTTCTGCTACCAGCATCTCTTCCTTCTTCCTGACTCTTCTGTCCTGCTTTCATTCCTTATAGTAACCTAAAAAAACTTCTCGTAGCTTGACACTGATCTTGTCACTATTTCCTGTGCAACTGAGTAGGGAGTGCAACCTAAGCAGAGCCTGGAATTAGCCTTGGACATCCTAAATTTCCCCTCTTGTCCCCACCTTGTCCCCATCCAGGTGCTTCAGACTGAATGTACCTATACCATGGTCTCCCACACTGCTGCTGAGAGCTGTCACTGAGCTTTTCTTTAGCAGTCATTTATCTATGATCCAACAGGCTTAGAGACTTCATAAAACTTTTACTCTGTAAGCGTTTTACTTTATATTATCCAAAGTGATTGTTTAACAGTAGCCTAAATGTATTCCCTTGGAATCATACCTGAACTTACTCCTCTCTCCTATCTGCCACTGACAGAGTCATAGCAATGCTGGATTACTGGTCTCTAGAGACAGAGTTTATCACTCCAAACACTTGAAAATGTTTTTAGAGGGCAAAGGCTTTTATCCAGGCCAATTACTTATCTAATGCAAAATTTTCTGAGGATCATTTTCATTCAGAGAAGAGGTCAAGAGAAGAAAACCCACTCAAAAAAATTAATTTTTAAATTGCTTTGTTGCCAAAGGAACGAAAGTGTTTGACTCAGTGGTCATAATAATGTGCTTTGTAACTCTGTCTGGAATAGGAGAGGAATATAAACAAGTTATTTCATACAGTGTAGTTCTCTCTCTGCCGGAGAGGAAGTGAAACTGTGCAATTACACCATTTAACCCTTGCAGAATCAAATACTTGTTTAAATGACAGCATTGTTTTGCATGTTTTCTCGTCCCAAACAGAAAGTGAAGCAAAGAGATATGCACTCTTCTTAAGGAGAAAGGAGCTGTCAGCATGTATGCCCACATCCTTTCAAAAATGCCACAGGATTGCATGGTTTTCACAAAACCAGGTAAATATTGCGATGCAGTGGTCAGCTGTGACCCTTCATTTAAATAAAACAGCAGTCGAAGCCCATATTTAAGGAGGGAGAAGAACTTGTTCTTAAACATATGTTTTACACTTACATGAGCATCTCAGATATATTAAGAATAAATGTCATTTTAATAGATGCACGATATTTATTAAGATAATGAAATCTGTGATGAAATGTGACAGTTTAAAAAACTCTCTTCAGAGTATTTATTCCCATTAAAATGCTAAATAGCCCATCACCAGCTGCCCCAGAATGAGCGAGTCGAAATCAACCAGTCAAAACCTAGGCTGAAAAAAATAAAACCTGCAGACATCAAGGTCAAGTACAACAGGTAGCACTTCTGCTGCAGGAAAGTCTGACCTGTGCACTCTGCTGACAAAACATCCCTGCTGCAGGTAAACGGGCAAACCTTTGTTTCTCGCTGCCGTGGCAGAGCCACCAGCCCTTGGAGGGGAGGAGTGCTGCCAGTGTTGCCAGCGCAACTGTGCCTGCACACGGGGTTCCTCCTGGCAGCAAAGAGGCAGCTCTGCCTCTTTACACCCCCAGGAGACAGAGGTGTGTTGGCAGTTTTCTCATAGCTGGCAAAACTCCGTAGCAGCGGCCTGGGCTTCCAGGCTGAAGAGAACAGTCTATTTCTGAACAACTATCGCCTCGAGGGTTTTACAGAGCCCAAAATGGAGATCGATGTTCAGAATAAAAATTGAGTAGCATCTACCTTTGGCTTTAGAGGGAGCCAAATAACACTTCTCTAAATTAAAAAAAAAAATACATCTGAAGATGCTAATGGCCAGCATCACACTGCATAGAAATATCTGCATCAGTCCAGAACAAAGCTGAATTTGTGGCAGTTTTCTTCTTCTATCAAAAGCTTTTTGTTCTTCAGAGAATGGAATGCAGTTCCTTCTTTCATCACTACCTTTCCCTCTCAGTCTGATGCAATTTTTAGTTATTGCTTTGCGATGAGAATGTGCTTATGATTCTGCAAACATGGACAAATATGTTACTCACATTTCCTCGCCCTTCAGGCCCTGGGAGAGAAATGCTGGGATTCCTCTGGCCAAGTGTCCACTCCAGCAAGGCACCAGGGGCTCTCTGAAGTGTCACCTGGAAAGAAGCAGGCCCTCATAGGTCGTGACTGTCTCATTTAAAAATAATTGCCTATGGAGAATTTTGCCTTTTTAAAATTTCAGAGAAGCATTTGTCACCTTTAACTTTGTGTTTGTACATCAGGATGAGATAAACTGCATCCTATAAAGGCTACTCCTCTCCAGTTGATTCCAAAGGGAGCCTTGCCAGCTGTGTCAGTGTAGCTGTCTGTACTGCAGACGTCTAAAGTTAAGAGACCCGTCTTGTCCCAAAATGTCCTTTTATCTCAGCCTCTTCTGTAACGGGCTTATGATTAGCATGTGCTTCATATTCTGTAACTCTCATTTAACGTACCTGAGTGCACTTGACAAGAGCCCAGCTGCAGGCTGGCCGGCACACAGAGCTCTCAGCCCCTCAGGTCTGCCCCTGCAGCTCATGGGACTCACCTGTGAATCAAACACTTCCTTTAGGGTTGCAGGGAATGCCAGCCTTGAATGGGAAGGCCCTGGCACTGGCAGTGTGACAGTGAAATGGAGCAGTGGCAGTGGAACAATCCCACATGCCCACATAGCCCAGCTCCACACTGGCACGGTGTAACTCAAGGTGTGGTTTGGCATCATGGAGAAGCCTGTCTAACCACTCCATGCAGCTGAAAAGCTCCCCCTCTGCTGTGCCCAGCACCTGTTCCCACCCTTCCTCCTCACTGGCACTGGGGCTCCTCCTGGGAGCCAGGCAAACTCACCCTTCAGGTGTTCTTTCTGCCGTTTTGGCTCCCTGGTCTGGCTCACATAAGTACAAAGGAGCACTGATGGGGAGGGCAGGAAGGCACAGATGAGGCCAGAAGCACAAGAAAGGGCAGGGACTGCCCTGGCTGAACCTCCAGAGAGAAATTTTCTATCAGGGCTCAATACTTTTTGCTTGAAGCTTGCTCAGAACAAGTTACCTTACCTTGGGTAACGGGAAGTAACATGTGCAACTGCAGTAACTTGATAAAGTTACTTTGAATTTCTTCTTCCCAGCCTCCTAAAACACGAGAGCATTTCCTCTGAAATGCTGCCCTTTAATGTACTAGGTGTGCTCCCACCAAGCATGGGAAGAAGCCCTAGGGCAGAAATAACAGGTAGAGTTCAAAACCCAGAGACTCATCTGCTGCCTCTTCTGCTTCAGAGCTTGCAGTGACAGGACACAACCTGCAGACCCTGCCTAGGCCGTCACTTCAAAGTCCTCCTGCCTCCAAAATGGCAATACACTAGAGCTAGCAGGTGAGCCATGAAGCAGCAGTGATCACGAGAACTTTCTTCAACCAAAAAAAGTTGTGGTTTTCTGAGGGCATGTAACACTAATTTACAATTAATCTGTAATATTTTTCAAGAAACTGTCTCTTGATCACCACTTTTTCATTCTTGGCATTATAAAAGGAGGTTGGTTTGATTACTTCGTGTAATTTGAAATGGTTGCCAGTCTGTGGCCCCTTTTTCTGTCCTGTTTCTTTGGTATCTGGAACCAACAATGGAACAACAAAGCAACTAGTGAGAAAACCACATGCAAGAGCGAGAGCTCAGTTTAGTCAGGCCTAAATCATATCCCAGGGACCTCAAATATGGCTTCAAAAAAAAGGCAGGTATGGGAGCAAAGACCGTGCTGAGTCAGAGAAACTTCTGTTGTCACAGTCATTCTCATGACCATCACGACTTCTCCACACTGATCCAAAGGCACCAACAAGAAGCCAGGGGCTGAGGCCTACTTTTTTTTTTGTTAAATGAGATGTCCCAATTTGTCTTACACCTAAGCATGTGATAAATCCAACTTGAGAGAGTATTAACCAAAGTAATTTGCCGGTGCTCGGTTCTCTGGCAGCCCTGAGGAAAAGAGCACACGTCTCTGCTCTGCTTCCCTGGGGCTGCCCTGTCTCTGCTCAGAGCAGACGATGGTTGGGAGGCCCTTGCCGGTCTCTTCTCCCGCTGGAGGTTGAGGTGATGTGGGTCCTGCCTCTCCTCCCATGAGATTCCTCTCAGGTCCCAGGTTGCCTGGTAGCAGCTTCTCATCAATTCCACCCCGGAGCAACCCATCTGTATCCTTCCCAGGAGCAGTTGCCATCCTCAGATCCCCCAGGCTGTCGTGACTCTCCTATAGCACTTATTAATGTTTGTAATTGCAAATTAATCGGGCCTGCTGAGTTTGTAATGAAGGCACATTTTACACGCTGTAATCAAAGAACTTTCAATTGGAATAAGACTTTAGTGTGCTGGTGGTTTAATTACAGGCACATGTAACCCGAAATAAGCTTTTGGTTTACTCCTGTCTTTCAGGTAGGCCACAGCAAAATTTTTGTGCCCATTTGTTATCACTGAATATCTGATGCTAACTGTGCAACTGAACTCCAGGGACCAGGAGTGCTACACGGTATCCCAGGCAGTGAGAGTCAGCCCTGGCCAGATATGCACAGGTCCCAGGGGGAGATGCCACCAGATCTATTTAGTCAACATGACAAACATCAGCAAAGAATTCCATAGGAGGAGGCATCATGTGAAATAAAAGTTTGAACTGAAGGGTGAACTGTTTGACAAATGCTCCAAGTCAGCACAGCCACTGAAAGGTGTTGTCCTCCTCTTCGCTTGCCTCCAACCACCATTATCTTCACCTCTCTTGGCAAAATTGATTCTATATCCACAGGGCAAAGTGGAATCAGGAGACTGATATGGTTGAAAGCAAGCTTTTTTTTTTTTCCCCAGCTATATCAGTTCCTTGAGGAACTGTAAAAATATTTACAATAGCATGAAGAAACCAGGAGCCCGGGGCAAGATGCTGGTGGTGTGCAGAACCACTTGGAGTGATGGGAGTGTCAGCATCTCTCTCCTTAAATGTTGGTTGAGTTGAATCCTAAAGGGAAAAGTGAGAATGACTGTCAGCAGAAGTTTAAAGGTGGTTTTTAAGCTCAGGTCAGGTAAAGACAAACTGTTGCTAGAATTTGGTAAACGTTAATTATTTCTGCACTGCACCTCTAGAAAGGGTAATGTATTTCAACGGCATTAGAAAATGTGGACTATCAAACAGGCTTCAAACGGTCCCTGGTGACAAGCCTGCTAATCTGGGGCACGGTGAGATGTCGTACTGCAAAGGACGTCTGAGCAATAAGCAAAACACATCGGGACTTGAGTTTCAGTTCTGCTTGGCCTTGTTTGCAGCCCAGTCCTTTTCTAGTTGCAGTCTTTGAACTTCTCCCAAGCACACACAGGGACTGGCTGGGAGGCAGGATGTGCTCCAGCTGCCAGAGAGATTAATTGAAAGAGAAGTGTAGACCAACACCCTCAGCTGCACACACGCGTGTGTCACCTTAACTACTCCAATTTAGAAAAGATTGAGATAAATTGGTACAATCTTCTTGTTGAACAAGATTAGAATGTGTATGCTTTTGGCTTGTTAGGTGCAAAACCAGAGTGCTTTTAAACTACAGCACCATCAAGAAAGGGAAAATATGTCTGTGGGTCTATATTAGTTA
Source organism: Cephalopterus ornatus (assembly GCA_013396775.1). Taxonomy (NCBI): domain Eukaryota; kingdom Metazoa; phylum Chordata; class Aves; order Passeriformes; family Cotingidae; genus Cephalopterus; species Cephalopterus ornatus. Next base: position 102,194 of record VZRE01015753.1, on the reverse strand, counting down.
TAAGACATTGTTATAACCAAATAGGTATAAAATTAGGTGGAAGCTGCCCATGTTTTTGCAAAAATTACTTCTATGTGCAGCATACTAAGTTTAATTGTAATGGATAACATTTTTCTTTTAGCAAAATAGTAGTTTTCTTTTACTGTGAAGTGTTTTTTCTTCATCTCTCTGGGATGTGTCTGTTTTGGTGTCTGAGCCCCATTAAAGCCACTAAAAAGCTGTCAACGAGTTCAGGATGACCAGGAATTCACATTAAATGATTAACCTCAATGCAAAAAAGAATTTAACAAATGCAAATCTGTAGTAATTGCATTTTGACTGCTATGTAATTCCTGAGATTTCATGGACGTTACATTTACTCAGTGTACAGGTAAGAGGTGCAAACAAGAAATTTATTATTTTGAAGAGAAAAATTAACAAGTTGCCTTGACTAGTCTGAAGCATACCTGAACGTATCTAAATGCAGTTTATCTCTATTATAAAGGCTTGGCATTGGAATGTTTTCTGCTGGTGAGCATACTAGAAATTTTTCCTGCTCCATTTTCGGGTATTGATAATAATTATACTAAATTATATTTTATAATGGTAACAATTATGTTATATAGTATTAGTACCTGTTATATTTAGTGGGTTAAAATTATAATCTTATTAGCAAATAATCATCACAATCTTTTATCTGTCTTTGAAGGAGTCAAATGGAATAAAAGCTGAAGGGTGAGAGAGTCACTTGTCCAAATGTAGATGGTAAATGTGTTGCCTTTAAGAGAGAGGCCCTTTGGCTGATGCAGAGGTGGGTGCCATGGGAATTGTTGCCCTTAGTCTAGAGCAGCTCAAACAAACCTACTTTGCCACTTTTTACACTCCTAAATGTACACAGGGACACCACCCAATGTTTTATTTACTTAGTAAATTTGAGCAGACATCAAACATTAGTCTTTTCAAAAGGAGAGAAAAAACACAGTTTTGTCAAGTGTGACTGAAAATGGGAAATTATGAGGGCAACAGCTGCTCAGCCTGGCCTCTCTAAGTGCTTCATAGGATCCGTGAACACATTTAGGGGAAAAGGGAAAAGCAGCATTTGCTAAATTGGTTTATTTGTGTTAACTATGCCATATAAAAGTCCCAGCAGTCAGATTACCTCTCTTAACAGGCAGTGAGAGTGCACATCCCCTGAGGACCAAAGCCAAAATCCCCACCTTCATCCAGGAGCTCCTGAGGGGACATGGGGATGTTTCAAACCCATCTACAGCTGCTGAAGGGGACGTTTAAATAACTGTATGCTTCCTCAGCACTAAATCCTCCTGCTCCTGAAACGCTTGCAGATGTGAAGTGGATTTTTCATGAGGTTAATGTCACTTGAAGGATTCATGTAAATCCTTCATGGGTTTTGCTTTCGCTTTCAGTATGACTGAATTTTATAGTATAATCATAACAACTCTTTCATTTTAAATTCAGTCTTGCACCAAGGGATGGTTTCTATCACTATATTCACAGTCAGTAAGAGGCAAGTTTTAACCTCAGAATACACAACACCACTTTACAGACCCTGCTTTCCTTTTTCACAGTGTTTAGTTCCTCAGACAATAAGCAAATACATCACCCTTCTAGAGAGGAGTTTCATTTCCTTCTTTTATTTACATTAACTCAAGAACGATTAAACTTCAGGCTTATTTTGCAACATGCAATTTCAGCTTCATCCAGCAGCTCTTGGCAGCTTGTTCGTGGGGTTGTGTGGCACAGAATCAGAGCTGGCAGCACTGCCCACCCGTGAGGGTGCCCCTGGCACCTCCCAAGGTGTGTGAGGACGAAATGTCCTCCTCTGCCTCTCTCAGAAGGATGTGGCAGGAGAGAGGGGGCTCAGAGCTACTCTCTTTGGAAGAGCAAACAAGACATCAGATGCTCCCTGAGGTCTCCCCGGGAAACGCACAGCTCATAGGAGCTCTGGATATTGTGGTGCCTCTCCATGAATGTTGCCTAAATATAGAGCTGAAATGTGACTGTTCAAGATAGAGCCTTGCGGTAAACGAGGAAATCGAGCACATAGCCATGCAAACTTTTGGTTATTTTTCTGTCGTGGTCTGTAAACAGTTAAAATCTGTTGATTGTGGCTTTTTACCTTAGGGCCAGTTGCCAATAAGTTCAAGAAAACCTTCTGTTGTTCCACTGGTCCATCTTGCCACAGATCTCAAGAGCTACTTGCATGTTTGCAACCTTTTTTCCAGTCACTTTGATTCATTTCACTTGCAATGTAAAAAAATGTATTTCTAGGTATATGCCAGGTAGTATAAATATTTGTATTACAATTGCCTGAAAATGTCCATCATAACTCTATTTTCAGTTGCCCGTTACTTGGGTAAGCATTTTCCAGAATTTACATCAGATTAAAAGCAGAAGTCCATTTCATGATAAGCCATTGTCATGTGCATGATGTACTCCTTCAGAGCCATGAGGAACATTGCACACTGGCCTTGCCACAACAAACAGCCTCTCAGGGAGGACATGCACAGAACTGATGATACTTTTCCAGGCTTGCATTGTTAAGGACAGCCATGATTCTGATACTACCAAACTCTCAAGCATCCTAAAGGATCCTTTAGCTCAGATGGCGCAGCCCGGTATGTTTCCATGCCCGCCCATTGCTGTTTGTCTTTCATACCTAGAGCTTTCCTACGGCATCTTGGAGAAAGGCTGCTCAGAAGGGACTGTCAAGGCAGATCCTTGAGGGTCTGACAATAAGGAATCTAGAAAGCCTAATGATCAACCTCTTTCCTTCCCAGCTTCCCCCGGACAGGCACAGCTGTGTCTTTCTCAGGACATGGGAGCGGGAGGAAGGATGAGACAGAGATGTGTGAGACAGTTGACCCCAGCTATCAAAAAAGCTGCTGCCCTCCCTTGCTTAAAGATGAACACAAGCTGAACTTGCAAGTCTTGCCTTAATGATGACTGCATATCCACTGTAGCCTGCCTTCCCACTTAGCCGTCGTGTACTGTGAAAGTGGAACAGGCTCAAATGCAGCTGAACCTTCTTCAGCACAACCTGTGCTGTACACCCCTCGTTATTCTCTGCTTCTTGGGAGCTGGAATACTTTATTTTACCATATGTGGTCTTTAACCCCATGACTCACCTGCACTCTGTCAAGCACATGCAGGGAGCTGGTCAGGCCATGCAGAGATTCTCAAGAGTGCATGGAAGAAAGACTCCTGGAAGCTCATTTTGTTTTGTCACACCATTATCGTGCCAGAAATGGCACCTCTGGCTATTGACAGGACAAACTGTCAGCACTGGTAGAAGGTTAAGCATGTCCAGCAGCAATACTGCAAGGTGGAAGCCATAAACTGGGCTGCTTTCCTTCTGTAACTCCAAAGTGTCTCAGAGAGCCCAGAAAAGATAGAAAGATGACAAAACTGAGAGCGTGGAGACTTGATCAATGAGGATTCAGCAATGTCTGTGGTGAAGGCTTGTAAAAGGTCATGTAACCCTTAACAGACAAGCAACACCTTATGCAAGTTTTCTTACAAAGCCTGCATCCCACGTCTTGCTGTCCTGCCTCCTCTCAGCACTTCTGACACGTTTCCTGGTTTTGTTTCCCTCGCTACCACTTTCCTTAGAGATATCTATCAGTAGCCCAGATTCTTCCACAAAGGAGGGGTTTATTTCTTAAAGCCTTCCACCGTGCTCTTGGCTCCATCTCGGTTCTCCCACGTTCTTTCTGTTTCTCCTTCCAGCTTGGGAAGACAAGCCTGTTTGTCATGCAGCAGGAATGTCAGTCAGTCCATGAATGTAGCCAGGAGGGCAAATATTATGGGTTGCTTTTTCCCCTGCAACGGGCTGACCCTTCCTCTCACCAATTTGTCATGCTTTCATCTGGCTCTGAAAAATCTTGTTTGAGAGTTACAGTAGGACACCACAACAGTCGGAGATGATTCTTCTTTTCCTCTCTGAAACTGCATGGCTATTTGTCTTTAGTGTCTCACCTGGAAAAGGACCTAGGAACCTCACCTTGAAATTAAAGCCTTGCCAGGCACCACTCAAAACCTGCGATATGGACAGCCAGCTTTGCTTTACATTTTATAAAGATTATGGGGCTGAGTGCAGTAATGTTTACACCTTTTTTTTTTTTTTTAATTAAATTTACACCTACAGGTTTTGTGCAGCCAATCTCGCAAATGACAAGCACAGGCCTACTAAAAATCAGCCGAAAACCGCACAGAGGAGCAAGGCTGAGACGGAAAGGATTTTGTTGGTGGCGTTGTTAAGGATGGCGTGAAGAGGGGAAGCAATGAATGCACTGTCTTTCAGTGCCTCGGCAGGATAAGAGCTCTGAAGGAGCCTAGGCATGCCCAGTCCAACAGAAGAGAAGAAAAGAGGGCTGCAGATAACATGCTCTCCAGCATACAAAAGAGGAACAGAGCCTATAAGAAGATGTCACAGGGAAGGTAGAAGCAAACACAGAGACAGCTGGAGAGTTCCTGGAACAGAGGAGGAGTGGGAAGGCGTGAGGATGGGAATTGACTGAATCCTCTGAGCAGCCACTCTGGTCACAGCTTCACCTCTCTTCTCCCTGGGGTGGACTGCAGGAATCTGAGTTATGCTCCTTCAACTTCTGGCTGCAAATGCCCAAGCAGAAACCGCAGCTAGACTAGGCAGGAAACACAAGGTATGATACAATGCAGATAAACAGAAATTTTGCCCACTTTAAACTGCTAGGACAGAAGACAAGGTACGGGTGTGTAATGGGGTTAGACATATTCCTGACTTTATACAATATGTATGTTTTAAACGCCTCAGTTCTAAGGAAACAGCATTCTTAAAGCAGGCTCTAAGGCAGGAGGCAGAACAGCAACTATCCCTCATCCTCTCAAAGAGGCAGATCTTTTCAGCACAGTCCCTCCCTTGGCAAGAGGGGGCCAGAGGGACATGAGAAACTAAAGGTCCAGGGCAGCTGGAGTGAAGAAAGGGAAACCAAAGAGAGAAAAGGGAACCCCCAGCAAATCACACATTGCAGAGGCAGAAGGGCACAAGGGAAGAGGCAAGGAGGAGAACGGGGTATACAATTACGATGATTAGTATGGGAGATGCAATTGTGTCATGGAAAGACAGAGAAGAAAAGGGCAAGTGCAAAAGGAAGAGGGGGAAAATGTGCAGGAAGAACTGGGTGATGAGATCTCCTTGGAAAGATGGGTGGTGCTGGGGTAGTGGCTTTCACAGCACTTCAGGTGGGAAGCGCTGATTTACAACTGCACAATTCGCTCTCACATCCAGTGGCTGACACTGCCTTGGAAGTACAAACCTATGTGTCCCAAGCAGTGATTATTTCTCCTGGGCAATAAAAGAGCTCAGAAGTTGTTACCGTTCATGCTGAGGAATTTGGCACTGGCAGTAGCTGTTATTTGTGTGCCTTTCCAAAGGTCCCCATCACCAGCAGAACCCGCACACAGGGAACTCGACCGAGTGGAGGCAGCCAGGTGCAAACCTGTCTACGGCGTGTAATGTTCACTGCTGACAATTTTGTAGCTCATTTGAGTCAGCCCTTGCCCATGCTGCTGTACACTGTGTCCTGAAAACAAAGCTCCCAGCACACCCAGTGAATTCATGTTCGTAACGGGAGATTATAATTTTCAAATATTTGTCAAGAATTATCGAGAGCTGTGCCGGAAATTATTTGTACATCAGAAGCACTTTTAAAGTGCGGGAGGGTGCCTGGGAAAGCTGAATTTTAGATTGCAAATACTGTGGTATCATGACAGCTTTTCACTGAGAGCTGCAGCACGTGCGTTTGCACTTCTATTATAAAACCTTATTCAGCTGCTGAAGGGGCTAAAGCCATTCTTAGGTTCTCTAAAAGATCTGTTTAATTCTCAGCTCTCCCTGTGGGAGGTTGGAGGCCAGCTATTCTTTCCACTTGAACAGTAGGTACCTACAATTCTTGACAAGCAAAGTTCTTTGTAGGCAGACAAAAGTAGGCTAAAAGCAAAGATGTGGTTAGAAATTATTTCACTACATACAGAAATTGAGAATTGGTTGGTTATTATTCTAAATTGTCACCCGACTTCGAACATATGCTAAGGACTGGTGTTCATGAAGAAAAGACCTTTTTCATAAGCAAAAAAAAAAATCATATTTATATTGCTCGTAACAGAGAGCATAAAAACATGACTACTAAAATTATTCAACAATTATTATTAATTAATTATTAATGTGTTTAAGTGCTCACCTATGAAAATTTTAAATATTTCCTCATTTTAGGTGTTAGTGGATGAAAAGTAACCCCTCTAGAACAAGTTTATAATAATCTTTTCCTGGTTTTGTTGTCAGGGGACCTCTGGACGTGGCTGGTAAATGTGATGGGCAGCATGATCCTGATGCAGAACCCAAACCTTTTTCCTCAAGACTGTACCCAAGAAGTCACATCTGCAGACCATGACAGATCAGAGCAGTTGAACTCCTGAAGAGCCAGTAACCTACCCCAGACATCATTGCAGCGCTGAGCTTTCTACAACAATTTCCAAAGCATCCATCCTCCCCTCAGAAAAAAAAAAATCAATAAAGCATCAGAAACCCCCCATTCTAAAGCCTTAATACAAGCATTATTATACTTTTAAATACACCTGATTTTGTTTTTGTTTGTTTCCCAGTGCCTAATTTTATCTCAGAAGACTTACTCGCCTAAATCAATATTTACTGCAATGATTCAGTAGAACCACTGAATAGGACATGCCTACGGAATCATCACAGCATTTTAATATTTTATTTTAAAAGACATCAGTTCTAAGAATTGGGATGTATGAAATATAAGCCTGAAATTATCCACCCTAATTTTTGTGCACCGGGCCAAATTTACTACCATAAATGAATGCCTGTAAAGCAACGCTGTATTTATCATCTTATAAATCAGCTGTATTTATCATTCATTTAAATCACATTAGATCGACAGACTAGGAATAATTCACCACTAGCCATTTAACAATGTGGGTTTCGGGGTTACGTGAAAAAGAGGAGAAGTATCACCGACATTTTCCATATGATACATTCCTTATGCCAACAGCTCTCCACTACCTGGGACAGCCTGAGCCTGACAGACACCACCGACTGGAAAACCCCGTGGCAGTGCTGTTGCAGACCCAGAGTCACTCTGGCATCTCTGTACCACATTCCAGTTTCTGCAAATGCTCATGAGTCGAGCCAGCTCTTCACAGATAAGATATGAAAGTAGGGCTGTACCAGTGACACAGTCTGCTCATGGCTGAATAATCTTCCCACGGGCTTTGGGGACTGAATGATCTTAGCAGTTAGGCCCTTGGAAACTTAATTTTTTAAGTCTTAGACAACGCTTTTGATATGGCATCCTCCTTGTCAACACAGAAGAGATAAACTAACCCTTTCTTTTTTTAGTATTTTTTTTTCTTTACTTTGCTGCTTTTCCCAATGTTACATTTTAAACTGACCTTTAAGGTTGAGAAACAGCTGCATGTATAAAACAGCCTTCCCAGAGGCAAATAATCCAGAGCGTGATTCCTTTTTCTAATTTTAATTATTGTCTGAGTCTGATTTCACAATCTGTTTGCTGTACATTTGTTAAGGGCCATTTAAATTTTTATTTAAGCTGGAAGGCACTCCTAACGTGGCATCAAATATTAAACATGTTTATATTTTCATAACATAATATGATTCCCCTTTCCATGCCAGATCCCATCTGTTAAGACAACTTCTTGGATCTTTTGAATGTACATTGAGTTTCAAATCAGGATTCTCAGAGATTGCTATCCCTGCTCCAGCATGTGGAGGCAATGAGCTGTTCTCATGTTGTAGTGTGTGATTTGTACAATAACTGGGGGAGTTAAACTAAAACTACTTTGATTTCCTCTGTGTTTGTGTCCTTCTCTCTCCCTGAGATAACCTCAGGCAGGTAGTCCTCTGGTCTGTACATCCTCTCCTAAAGGCACTCTCCAGGGCAGTGGGACTGGTGTTGCTCCTGCCTGGCACGAGGGACAACCTGCTGCCCCCTCCCAGCAGGACGTTGAGCTCCCTTCTACCCGCTCATTCATATGTGCAGGAACAAGGTATCTTCCTGACCCCTCTGGGATGTGGGTTTTAAACACAGAAGAGATTTCATGTCTGAGTTCCTTAGAAAAGTCAAATAAATTTAAGTCAAAAAAGAAATTAACTTTGTCACCCTGATGTCCTAAAGAAAAGTACACCACCCCACCCCCACCAAGTGTCTTGAAACGCCCCTACTCACGAAATAAAATAACACCTTAATGGAAATCCTAATAATGAAAATGCTTTTCTTGCTTTTAGCTTTTAGTCAGTAAGAGTCAAGGAAATTTTAGAACAAAGTACTTCTTTCTTGTTTTCTTGTTTGTTTTTCCGTTCCTTCCCAACATTTTTAGCTTTTATATTTTAAGTGAGGTAATTTTGTGTTCTGCAAGTCCATCAAATTATGCTTTATTAATGCTTTCATTAACAAAAAGGCAAAACCTGATGCATTTCCTTTTATGATTTTGAAATGAACTCTCCAGGATAATTGCTGGTTGCATTAGCAATATTTACCCTTTTCATTTGATACTTACTATAACCTTTTCTCCTGTACTATCTCACTTCTTATTATCAATGTGCACTTTTTTCATGTTACATACCATTCTCATAAATCTTATCACCGACAAAAATACAGCAGGAGTGAAGCTGGTGGAATTTAGGGTTTTTTAAGCAAATCCTTTTTTTTTTCTTTCACCCTTGTGCAGAAATAGCTCTTCGATGTAGTAAGTTTTATTTTCGAGAGACATTCAGTCACTGTGTGATGAGTCCCATTTGGTGATGCACTCCTGGCTGTTGCATACTATTTTGCCTTGTAATCTGTGCAGAAAAAAGTTCTTACATTCCACAGAGGAGAAGATTTTTCCTTGGAAAGATGGACAGAGCTGTCCATCCTAGCCTTCAAACCATTCTCCAGTCCCACCAAGCAAGTGCTCAGAAGCAAACTCCTCGTGGTCTAAAGCAGACCAATCTCATATAGACTGCACCCAGCCAAACAACGTGAAACTCAGCAACTCCTGCCCACCACAACTGCAGAGGAAATACCAACAGCAGAATATAGCAGAATAATCCTGGATCCTACCCCCAAGTGTTCAAGAGTGTGATATTCTTCATCCAGTGCATGACAGCAAGCAAAGGAAAGTAAATAACCACTGTACCCCAGGAAGAAGTCACACAAAATACCTACAGGGGAAAAACCACCCGCTTGCCAGTCGGTGAATGTTTCTCGCAAAAGGGTAATTTCATCCTTATCTTTCAGTCTGGACCCTCAGGAGAAACCTCCTGAAGATGAGCCTGGGAACTATGGGCTCATTTATAACTCTGCACGATCCTAGAAATAAAAGGCTTAACAAAGACGTATTTTTGACATTTTATAAACTCTCTTCGCCTTTGCCAACCTCTCTGCGCTGTATTGGTTGTAAAGTATGAGTTTCTCTCTTTTCCCCCAGGAGGGAGCAAGCCTGAAATTTCTCCATCTCTTATGCATTCTCCTCTCTCCTGCAGTGAGGAGCCCAACACCTCACATGTACTCATCACCTGTATTTTTGTGTTATTATATATATTATTATATATATATATTTATTATGGTACATACCCAGCTAAATATCATGTAGACTCATAGAATCTTGGAATAGTGTGGGTTGGAAGGGACCTTTAAAGATTGTCCAGTCCAACCCCCATATCTTTGAAATCCGCTGCATTTATTTCAGATGAATGGCTTTGTACGTCTGAAATCTTTCCTGAATTCTACAACTATGACAGTTGGCATGTTAAAAAAATTCCTCTTCCTACAAGCCTGATAGCTGTGACAAAATAATCTACCATCTGATCTGATGTTCCATAATCAATATATCTACGCCTTGTTAAGGTGCAAGAAAAGCCATACCATACTTTAAGTTATTTCTTAGTTCATAATCAAGCATGCACAGTGTGGCCACCATTTAACAATACACTACGTACACATGTATGACAGTGGGGGACTTAAGGCTGTGTATTTTCTTTTTGCATTTATTCCTGTGTGAACAGCTGTGTAGTTGTACCATCATATTATACACTTTTATATGTTTACTTAATACTTCTAATAACATCGACACTGATAGCTCGTGTTTTGGTTACCGTGGGATAGATTTTTAAATTATAATTTGCCTGTGTTAAACACATGACCCATTTCTGCTGTACAAAAGGAGAGAATTTATGGATCATTTCATCTTGCAGTGTTAGGGATATACATGAAGTCAAAGTTCTTTGCATACATGGAAGGAACAGCGAGTCAAAGCTAATTAGCGCAGTGAGAATCTGGGAGGAAAAGTTTCTTACTGCCTTTGAAATTTTCCACATCTTGGGTGAGCTGATCAAGCAATGAGTCCTTTGTGACAAGCTGCAGGGCTGATTATTCACTTTTGTTTGTTATTTGTTTTAAATAATATTTCCCCACTAATATGCAGTAGTTTCCTAAGTGAATGTGTAATGTTTACTTAGGCAAGGATAACACTCTGGTTGTTTTTTTTTTTACAAGACAGTTGGCCTTAAAATTTTGCATTCATAGAAGCTGAGTAATGGTAAGTAATTTTTTCCCCTTTACTCTACAGCAGGTTTTAGTGGGAGAAACTTCCTTAAGAGATACGTGCCAGAAGAGAGGAAAAATGTGCTGGTGTACTAGAGCTTTGTGGGAAAGAAGGTAATTGTAGCATTTATTAAGCTTCAGCTTTTATATAAGCTACAACTTTTAGCTTGTATTTTTCTTTAATCAGATAAATAAATAAGGGATTTAGCAAGAATAACAGAGCTTTCTAGCATGTTCAAAATTCAGCATATTGTGTTCTGGTGTACCAGATTGGAGAGATTTCCAGCAATATTCATTGAAAATCAACAACTTCTTCTTATTTTTTATTTTTGGGATCCAGCCAATATGAGAGTCAATATTATCAATTAGAAATTTAGATGGTCTTTCATGAACACGTGAAAGGAAGATGCAGAAGGCAACAACACATTTCTTCTTGTTTCTCTGCTTCTGCTGCTGTTTCGCTGTATAATATGAACGTGATGAGAAGTCTGTAAATGTGCTCCAGATTAACTTCAGTAGTGTTACAATAGTAATCTTCAATTTCTGATCTTCCTTTTTGATCTTTAACTATGAGATTACATAGTTAGGGAGCAATAGTCCTTCCAGAAAATAAACAGAGCTTGAGAAAACTCTTTTATGGATGGTTTTGAATTAATCAGTTACTTATCCCAGACAGTGAGATACACTGATATGACTTCAAATACTTAATACTAAATTTTGCCATTGAGGGCATCTCTATAACTGTGAAGGATTACTTTTGCTCACCATTAAGTGAAAAAAAGGATCAACCACATGTAGAAAGTGAAAAAATCCCAAGTATGATCTTGATGAATTCTTCACATGTATGAGACTGAGCCAATCTGTGATTCATTTGTTCTTGCAAGCATCAGTAGCATCTAAATTCAGCACTCTCAAGGCAACTCTGAGATCCTACAGCTGAAAAATGTGTGCAGTGTCATAAGGCCCACATTCCCTGAGTCCAGCTCACAATTTTAAAACAATTCTTTGAAGAATAAATTCATGTGGGGCTCCCAAGAACAATTTGGACCCAAAATTTTCAATCTACACATGAAACAATGGTAATCTTGTAATTTCTGCTCCCTGATACAATGAATCAAGCTTTTCAAGGAGGGAAGTGAGCAGTAATGCTTGACTGAAGTCAAACAGTAAGTATTTTCATGTGCAGGGCAAATACTCACTTGGAAGATCAGCCAGAAGAAGAGCTGACCAAAACTGAAATCCCACAAATGTCCATGAAAACAAAGGGCATAACTGTGGTTGAATCAAACAACTGTTTGCTATCAGAAAAAGTGTTCTCAAGTACTATATAGGTAATATTTGGACAGTGTATCCCACTGTTTAGGATAAGTCAAAGAAACCATTCTCTGGAAAGAATAGTTTCTGGTCAGACTCCCACTATCACATCTCTTCTCTCATCCTCTCTCTCTCTCTCATTGGCTGCCGTGGCACCTCATCTATGTCTGGTAGAACAGATAAGTGGTTCTCATCAACCCCACTACATGCAGGACTTGTTATATCTGCTCTCTGAACACTTCAGATGCTCCTGGCAACACACTTCTCTTCCTCTGGCCCAGGCGGTGTGTGTGCTCTCTGTGTGCTGACTAAGGGAAACTGTGGTGGGTTGATGCTGGCTGGATGCCATGTGCCCACTATGTCACTCCCCTCCTCAACTGGACAGGTGAGAGAAAATAAACCAAAAGATTCACGTGTCGAGATGAGGACAAGGAGAGATCACTCACCAGTTGCTGTCATGGGCAAAAAGGGCCCGACTTGGGGAAATGAATTTATTACCAGTCAAATCAAAGTAGGGTAAGGAGAAAATAAAACCAAATCTTAAAAGCACCTCCTCTCCACCCCTCCGTTCTTCCTGGGCTGAACTTCACTCCTGATCTTCTCTGCCTTGACCCACCAGCAACACAGGCAGATGGGGAATAGGGGTTATGGTCAGTTCATCACATGTTGTCTCTGCCACTCCTTCCTCCTCAGGGGGAGGACTCCTCACACTCTTCCCTGCTCCAATGTGGGTCCTTCCCATGGGCTGCGGATCCTCATGAAATGCTCCAAGGTGGGTCTCTCCTACACAGTTCAGTCCTTCAGGAACAGAGTGCTCCAGAGTGGGTCCCCCACAGGGTCACAGGCGCTGCTAGCAAACCTGCTCCAGCACAGGCCCCTCTCTCCACGGGGCCAGAGGTCCTTCCAGGAGCCTGCTCCAGCATGGGCTTCCCATGGGGTCACAGCCTCCTCTGGATACCCACCTGCTCTGCCATGGGGTCCTCCACAGGCTGCAGGTGGAGGAGGCTCTGCTCCCCCACGGACCCCCATGGGCTGCAGGGGCACAGCTGCCTCACTACGGTCGGCACCGCGGACTGCAAGGGAATCTCAGCTCAGGCGCCTGGAGCACCTCCTCCCTCTCCTGCCTCACTGATCTTGGTGTCTGCAGGGCCGTTGCTCTCAAATGTTCTCACTCCTCTCTCCCTCTGCTGTTGCACAGCAGGTTTTTTTCCCTTTTTTAGCTGAGTTATCCCAGAGGTGCTCCCACTATCGCTGATGGGCTTGGCCTTGGCCAGCAGCTGGTCCATCTTGGAGCTGGCTGGCACTGGCTCATAGGACACAGGGAAAGCTTCAGGCAGCTTCTCACAGAAGCCACCCCTGCAGCCCCCTTGCTACCAAAACCCACACAGGGTTCCTCCTGTCCCTGACCGCAGGCTCTCACCGTCAGTGGGCCATTGCTCACCTTGTCTGCAGCTGCAAAACGCACTTCTGGGCAGACACCCACCTTGTTGAGAAGCCAAATTTTGTATCACCCAACTCTGCCAGGCTGGTAGTCGGGTAGCCATTCAGACTTTCTCCACAGAAAAGGAGAAAGGAGACGGGAAAGCTGCTGCAGAGGGCAATGGTGGCATGGGGTGAGCCGTGCTCAGGGAGAGCCCAGGGGCACCAGGGAGCCACAAGGTGCCCCGTTTGTAGGTGGCTACAACCCGGTGAGATGCATCCAGCTGAAATGAGTATTGTTTGAATTGTCAGGAGCCTCATTCTCCTTTGAAACGGAGACAGATTTAGCCCACTAGAGTAGGGGCTGGATCTGTGTTAAACTGCAGTTGGCCGCAGTCTTTCAGCCATGTGGTTTTGATACTCATAACATTCCTTGAATTAAGGTTCAAGGAAAACTTCAAAGCCTACTATTACTTGGTGAAATGAATACTACTAACGGCATTAAACCACGGACTTCAGCTGGACTCTCCACCTGAGAAGAATAAGGAATTAGTGATTTGTAATGATGTATAGTGACAAATCAAAATTCTTAAGAACTGCTGGCATTTTGGTTTACCTTATTCAGAGAAAAAAAAAAAAAGAACAGCACAAAACATGGATGATTTATTTCTGTCATTTCAGAAAATAAAGGAATAATTACCTGGTCTCTAGGAAGTTAAAAAACATTACTTTGTTCATTTTTGTTGTTTTATATTTCTGTTAAAGATGTTAAGATTTTCTGCTAAATATTTAAAAATATAGAAGTACACCTAAATGTGTATTACTGCATGGAAAAGTACAAACACAAGGAAAGACAAATAATTACAGGGACATTATGATATGAAATTTGATTCTCATTTAACCTAGGAAATTAACTGGTAATAAGTTCAAAGGCAGAAGAACTACAGAATTCTAGTAGTTAAGATTTCAAAAAGAAAAGTAACTTGTAGATATCAGATTTATCCATTTGGTCTTAATTTGTAACTGAGAGCATTGCAAAGGATACAAGTCAATTGGACTTCTAAAAACTGTTTTGCTTGATATTCAAAAAAAGTCAAACCATAGAAATAAACTTCTGTTTACAGCATAAAATTTAGCTTTTGTCCATTGATGTGATTTCCATATATTGAGATCCTGAATTATATTTACCTTCCCAAAATAATGGGATAAAAAAATAAATGGAAAAGAGTTAATGTGCTGAGAAAAAGCAGACTGCCTCTGGATGATAAAAGACCTACTTATACATTGTTTCAATAGACCAACTGATATGTCTAGTAAAAACAGACAAGCTTTGATGCATACAAGCCTGTTTTCAGATCTAATAAAAGATATATCACCCCTCTTTGCAAGTTCTGGCCTGCTCATTGCCTTATACCATTCTGGCTACAAAGACAGTGCTGTTGCTCAAATATTATTACTACTGCGAACTTCCCACCTAAAATAACACTACTACTACAAAAGTCCTAGCCAAGTTACTTCAGATTTATCCAACATGCTTTAATGCAATCTCTCAGAGGGGCTAGAAGCCTACATAAAATACAACGTGGCATAAAGTTAATCTCCATTATGTTCTGAGGTGCCCTGTCACAGAGAGATAATGGAGCAGCAATATAATAGCAGTTATCAAAATTCAGTCTTTACATAAAGACTGAATGTAAACTGACATTTGCTTACTATACCATATCATGAAAAGAGAAATAATGATTTTTAGAGAAGTTTTTGGCAATGGGAATTCTTTTGCAGGTAACTGGCAATAAAATATAGTTGAGGAAAACTTCTGGACAAAAGAAAAAAGAAAAAAAAAAAAAAAGGTAAGAGTGGAACAACAAACGCACAGCTGAAGGTTCCAAAATCCTACTAGTCTGCATGGTGCACTGTGAAATCCCTCTTCAGACTGAAAAAAGAAAATCTTCAGTCACAAGAAAGAAAAAGAAAACTGGTTTTACAAAACTGCAAACTTCCTTCCTGTACATATTTTTAGATTTAAGCCTTTCTGAGAAGCTATTTTTATAAACCTCCGATAAAACTACTGATACAAGATCTGAAATGGATCTGTGCTTTGATTCAAATAATGTTTATTTCAAAATCTGTGGTTTACTCTTAAATAATCTTTTCCTATTGTTTCTTTCCCTCTGATCACACCTTCTTTATTTTTCCCATTCCAAATCTGCAGTAGTAACCTTTCTCCTTTCAGACTACCCTGTTTTGAAACTTCTCATGGTTTGTTAATGACACTGGTTTCACATGATCCCGTTGTCTAGCTGTGCCTCTGCCTATCAGTTCCCCTTGAGCCTTTCGGCCAACTTCAATAAAACCTGAACAAGGGATAAAGGGCTTTCAACGAAACATTAATTCCTATAACTTTTAGGAAGACTGTTAGCAAGAGAAGGAATAAATGCCAAAGAAGTGCCCACTGTTGGAAAGGCAAGCACAGTTCAGTTATTATGCCTCCTGCTTACTATTAGTTAATTAAGCTCCTGACTAGTCCAGCATATTTAACGTAAAACTTTAGCACGTGAGGGATGTAATTCAGGGTTGGAGGGAGATCAGGGTTTGAAGGGTGTAAGATGCTCAGCCTTAGGAAAACAAGCTGCTTCCGTTCTGCTGTGTACATAGCAACTCCTGTGTTTACAAACACCGTGTAAGTGCAAATGACCATCACATAATATGTTAGAGACGCGATTTTGTGAACAACAGTCTCCTTCAAGTCCACACCGGTGCAGTGACAAACACTCTGCATGCAGAGAGGCATTCAGTAAAACCGAGGAAATGGCAGTAGTTCACAAATCTACAGAATTTCTTGCAGTTTTTTGACAACATCCTCCTCTAGCACATTTAGGAATAACATTGACAGGTTTTAAGAACAGCTCCCTTTTTCCCTCCCTTTACTCTTAAGGCTGGAAGGAAGTCAAACTTCTTCAAGGTTCATGTGGATGAAGAGGACCATATGGTTGTCAAATCAATTTGTTGAACTCTGTCCAAATCCTACGAGACGGATGCATTTCACACGGACACCACATGGTTTATCTGAGGACAGTTCAGCTAGGAACAAACTAGACAGCAAAAATATTTTGAATTGCTCCCTCTCCAAAAGATGGACGAGATACACTTTTGGGCCTGTAAACAGACTTTTTGACAAATGGTCTCTGCAACATCCTGTATGCAACTGGTAGACATGCTGAGAATTTCTGTTCATGCTGTTCATTCACCCTGCGTGTGAACAACTAAATGAATAACAGGAAAATGCCATGCCATATTTTTCATATCACAAGGATTGTTCCCAACCAGATACCATCCTTTCTTCCATGTAAGAGACCACAGGTCCCCACAAAATCTTCTTCTTATAAAATTTCTGTGATTTCTACCTAAGCAACCATTCTTTTGCACCTCTAAGTATGGAGCACAAACTGGATTTAACTGCTTCTATGAGTCTTTCAAGAGTGACATTATGCCCACTCCAACATCACTGTTAATATCTCATGCAATCAGAAATCTAAAGTTGAAAGGTGGAAAGTTACTACTATGAAGAGAAGTCTTACACTGCTGTGAAGAGTGGTAATTAAAGCAGCCATCTCAGAAGAAACTAAAATGAATTGGCTATATTTGGGCTTCATTTGTAACAGAAAAGTGATATAGCATCCCTCCAGAAGAGTTTTTGCAACTCCTTCATACATTATTCCCATAGGAATTCTTTTTACCTAATTTTGAAGGCTAATTAATATGTGCAGTAAGTACAGTCTGATATCTCAGGGTGACATGCCCCCTAACCCAAACTCAGGATAGTATGGAAGGTAGGGATTGCATCCGAGTTTTGGAACAGATACACAATAGCTAAATTTTTTAATTTACTGCATTTGGATTCTGGCTTCGTACCACATAGAAAAGCCTAAATATATAGTGTCCAGATAAAGCAATTATATGCTAGACACCTTTAAACTATCTTGATTGTTGGTTATTTGAATAACTTTACTGGGTTCTGCTTATCAATTTAAGGGATACAGAGAGCAAAGTTCTCAGCTGCTTGGCATTTTTTCATCAGATACAACAGTCACCTCCCATGTTGGCTGTAAAATACTAAAGTACCGGGGTGCTGAGGACATTACCAGGTCCCCCAGCAGCCCTGCCCTGAATCCCACGGCAGCCCAGCCAAGTATGGAGATGCCCATCCCAGGGCTGGGGCTGCCTCAGTGCTTCCAGCTGCTCCTGGCTGGGGTGGTTGGATGGATCTGGATGCCAGGGCCTGCTTGGATGCCCTGGGGAGCTCCTGGGAGCTTGTCCCTGGGAAAAAGCTGGTTCCTGGGGTGCCCTGATGAAGCCCATTTCCCATGGAGAACACCTCTGGAACCATCTTTCATTTCCATCATGCCTTACCCAACCAACAGCACACAATGACTTGTGTGTCAAGCGCGAGCGTAGAAGTATCAGACACTGTCCACCACTCGTATGCTGTATTTGGGACTCATTATTCTCAGTATGAAAAATATCACTTTATCATCTATGGAATGTTCTGGGACTACCGTGATACAGTTACACTGTACATTAGAAATTACAGTTGTGAAAAACAGGAGTTCTTTTCTGAAAGGGACGACATCCTGCGACCCAGTGTTGTACAAAGTGACATCCACATGCTTATCATTATTGCCAAAATACTATCCAAAATATATCCTGCATAAACCAAAGACTTGGGCAAGTGCAGAGTACTCTTTCCCTTACTGGCACTCACACACAGGCTTAAATAAGTCAATGAAAAAGGTAACCCAAGACCACTACTGATGTGCTTAAGTGAATTACTGGATTGGGCCCAAAGCTATTGAAAATGGCGTGAGATTGATCCTTGACGTGATCCCTTGGAACGAATCTCAATGTCCAAGTGCCTCGTTCCGTTTTCAAGCAGCTTCTAGTTTTGTTTTCAGAAGGAACTCTGCTCTCTGCTACACGGCCTGTCGTTTTCTGAGCACTGCTGGACAGTGTGTAATGCAGCACCCACGGGGCTGAGTCAGAAGGAAGAGAAATTGTCTTTCATGGGTCTGTGGTAAAATTCTGCTTTCTCTCATCCGTTATGCTCTTTTATGCTACCCCTTTGCAAAGCCCCAGAGCTTTACTCTGCATCAGCAGTGTTGTAAGTTTGCTTTTGTCTACCTATGGAGCAGGGCAGTGTCAGTTTAAGAAGTGGGGATAAGCACACCCCTTAACACAGAGACCTTCTAAGTTCTGAATGTTGTTTTTCATTGGTTTTGGGTTTTGTGAACCAGCTGGTTCACAACTGGTTTCACTTTTTGTTTGATGGGCAGGCTGCAGGGCTGGAGCCGGGAAGCCTGCAGGGAAACACTTCCATTCCCCACATTTTCACACTGAACTAAAGGCATCCCAAAAGCATTTCCAACCACACCAACGGTTGTGTATAGCAGGGAATTAGCCAGAACGACTACCAGGGAATAAATTATTCTGTCACAGTTCTGTGTGGACTCTTACTTAGGAGCAATTGGTGAGTTTTGCGAGTGCCAACTGACTTCTGTCTTCATCTCGTGGATAATCTTTAATCAGCAATTTTTCTCGCTCATATCTTTTTGTTTCCACTACTGCTGCACAAAGACAAATCAGCAACATTTATCTGCAGTATTGGAGGGGTGTGTGTATACACCTTTTCCAAAGGCAAAG
This sequence comes from Cephalopterus ornatus, assembly GCA_013396775.1. Taxonomy (NCBI): domain Eukaryota; kingdom Metazoa; phylum Chordata; class Aves; order Passeriformes; family Cotingidae; genus Cephalopterus; species Cephalopterus ornatus. Next base: position 83,166 of record VZRE01015753.1, on the reverse strand, counting down.
GAGTCCCACACACGATGAGCCACAGCAATGCCTCCAGAGAACAGCAGGAGCCTGAGCTCAGAGAGGGGAACAGGAAGAATTCCCCAGCCAGAAGTCTGTGCGCAGTTTGCTTGTTCAGGAGCCACACAGTGTCATTGCTGTCCCAATATCTGCTTTTAGTTGGTGCCATAAATAGCTGTGCCCTCCGGCCTATCGTGACCTTTGATTAGCTACAAGCAACTGCTGGGGCTGTCAAAGCGCTCCAGAATATACTTTGAAACCAGGAAATAGGTCAAATATAAACGGTTTCTTGTCCCACGCAAGTGCAAAATTCCTCTTGTATCTCATTGTGCTTTTGCAAACTGTACATAAAGTAGAATCTAAAATCAGAAAAAAACACCAGCAAAGGTGCCAGAAAGCTGAGGAGGAATTGGTTCTTAGTTTGTTCCAAGCCAAAGGTTTCAATTAAAATAATCAAAGCTTCCACTCCTTCTCTTGGCTGAAGGAATGCTTCTTCACAAGAGGGAATACTCGCTACAAGTTGTAACACTATTGTTTCCACAAGTATTGTTCCCATCTTTTTTTTTTTGTTGACTTCTATGTGAACTGACACTTAATTTCTTGGTGGACAATTGCCCACATTATAAAAAATCCACTGATGTGTCACTCTTTGGCCCTGCCAAAAAAGCCGCAGTAGTTACAAGGAGCACAGTATTTGGCCTGCCATTAAAACAGGGGTCCACTTAACAATAAAAAGAAATGACCATCAACAAACACAGCAGTTTATTTTTAAGGGTAGGTGTCAAAATATAGACAACTCCAATTGTTTGAGGTGTCTGTGCCTCTGTAAGTCATAAAACAGTGAAGAGCTCGAGGGAGAACACTGCAGCGGGCAAGGAAAGCTACATGCATTTTAGGTGCAGTAATTTTAAGTGCTTTCCCTGGAGAACAAACTGGATAAATTGGAAATAAGAGGAAAAGCTCAAAGTAATTGATAAGAGACAAAAAAAGGAGGCCACAATAACATGCTCAGAGGTGTGAAAATCACGGAGATAAAAGGGTTGTTTTTTATATGATTACACATACTTCTAACCCAAACATGAACAGGCTCACACTTGCAGATTTTCACCACGGTTATGGTTTGCTTTTATTGTTGAAGAAAATGCATGCAAAGCTATTCCTTCAGTAAACAAACTGTTGCATTTGTACAGTGATGGAGCAGCTGCATCCCTTGTTTTGTTTTACTGAGTGGCTAATGCAGAAACATACTTCAGATTTCCTTCCCAAACAATACCAACTAATGATTAGCAAGAAAAATTACTAACTCTAACTTGGAAATATCGTAATTTATCACCACTTGGCTTTGAGCTCTAACTTCTTACTGAAAAACACCCACCCAGTTCCAGTGCTGTTCCAACTCCTGCAACGAGTGACCCGTTTTTTTAGCCTTTTGCCACTGAGTGGTCCCAGAGATAAAGACATTTTGCGCGAGAGTTAAGGCTGTTAGCACAAGCCTCTCGAGCAAATCCCAAGCCGCGGAGTCTAAATTCCTCCCGTGTTTTCAGCTGGGTGCTGCATCTTTCACTTCCTGCTCTGACATTCTCGAACGATGTTGTTAAAACGAGACTTTGACCTTGGAATATGGACCAACAAAATATTAAGCACTAGTTCAGGTGCTGTTCAAGAGCAAGCTCCCCATATCTGCCAAACTTCTGCCCTTCCACAAGGCATCCTTTCCAATTTTTTCTCCAGGTTTTAAATCCAGGTTTAAACTCTCCACAGCTGCACCTACACAGACCGAGGCTCTACTGACCTCCTACCCTTAGTCATAAATGAACGCATAAAATGAAAACGTATCAAAGAAAGAAAAAGAGCACCACAGAACATTCTGAGCTGGAAGGGACCCACGGCATCATCGAGTCCAGCTCCTGGCCCTGCACAGGACCACCCCCAAGAGCCACACCATGTGCCCGAGAGCGTTGTGCCAACGCTCCTGGAGCTCTGCCAGGCCCAGCGCCGTGAACACTTCCCTGGGGAGCTCCGTAAAGAGGAACAATAGATCCATTTCGCTTTTTTAAAAAGGTAGCGCCGGTGTCCCCTAAGGGGGGTGTCTCTTGCGCGGGAGGCAGAGGACCGAGTCACCCCCGCGGCAGCCCCCGGGTCCCGCAGCCTCCGTCCCGTTCCCGGTCCCGGTCCCGTCCCGGATCCCGGCGGGAGAGGCGGCCGCGCTGACGTCACCGTCACCGCCCTGACGTCATCATCCGGGCCCCCGCGCGCGCCCGCCGCCGGGGGGCCCCA
>VZRE01015753.1:0-79694 GCA_013396775.1 Cephalopterus ornatus | reverse complement strand
TGCACCGGCATCGCCTCGCCGGCTTCTCGCTTCCCTTCGCCCCGAACGCCATTACTGAGGTGGAGTGATTGGGGCCGCGTAGGCCCGGGCGACGCCTGGAAATCAGGCCCTGCCGAGGCGCTTTCCCGGCGGTCTCAATGAAAACCACCAGCCAGCAGCTCGCTCACGCCCGCTGTAAACACTGCGAACGCGTAGGCCACTCCTCTGGCCTCGGCTTCCAGCGGCCCTGCTGCCGTGCACAAAAAAAAGCGTTCGTGGCTTTTTCATCTGATCCCTCCGGTCCGGCGTGCCGCTTCTCCCCGGAGCCGTGTCCTCAGACTTGTCCGTAGCGATTTATTCCAGGCACTACAGCCCTCTCCCCAAAGGTGTGCGCAGCGGTAGCTGCGTGCAGTTCGGCCGCGGATATTCCCTGTTATTGTCCTCGGGAAAACAGGATTTCACCAGTTGTTTGGGTTGTTGAGGTTTTTGTGTGTTGGTTATCGCTGTGTTAACATGTGCCGTCCAACTTCGTGCAGCTTTGTTTGTATACACAGAGAATAGCCTTTGAAAATTATCTGTTTTGTTTTTTAAGTGATTTTGTTCTCGTAGGAGCATCCAAAAATCTTGAGCTGGTTTTTGAGGTGCCATGTTTCGTTTTCGGATCGCTCCCTCAGAAGTCCGGTTAAATGTTTTGAAGATTCACAGTAACACACAACTGTAGAGGGAGAAAGAAAAAATCTTGCAGAAAAGAATTGTTCTAATTAAAAGCTCAAAGGGCTCTCAGGCTCACTGCAGACATATTGTGTCTGTCTCAGCTGTCTTCGTGGTGTCTGTACAACTCGGTTTATGTTCACAGTTCTGCAGTTGTGTTTGTGTCACTGGCTGTTTGTATCAGCCCAAAGACCCTCTGAAGTCGCAGGCTCAAAGCCAGCATAAGGCCCACTTTTGCTGACCTACTTGCAGAACTGGGGCCTGTATTTTTGTAAAAAGTTGTTGGATATAGGTATTATTATGCATTCTTTAGTATACCAGTGGCAACATTTGCTGTCATAGACGAACTAGGTAACCTGTGCTTTTCAGCAGCTTCTCAGATGCCTGACAAATGAGTGGTAAAATCTTTATGTTTAGGAAGGAACTATTGATTGGTGTTTGGGGGATTGACCTTTATTGATTATGGAATTGGAGCCGTGTCCCTAGTAAGAAAGATTTAGGAGTGACTAAAATCTGTAGGCAGCTTCTGTTCTTGATATTACAAGGTTTTACTTTGAGAAATTGTCAGGCCTCCCCACAATAAATGTTGCTGATCAAGTAACCTTTTTATTTCAGCAAAACCCAAGTCCTGTGTGAGGGAGTTGGGGTTTTATAGTTTGTTTCCTTGGACTTTTTTGTTTTGTGTTTTGAAATAATGCTTTTGATTCTTGGAGGTGAAGTAATGTTTATTCTTTGAACTGACAAGCTACAGTAATACCAAGAATTTCAGGGAGGAGCATAAAATACGTGTATTGATTATTCTGTTGCAATACCCTGGGCAACGGTGATGCTTAATGATAGCTGTGAAGAAAAACATAAACATGATCATAAAGCTGCCGTGGAAGAAACTCAAGTTATCAGCATGTTGACGGGGAGGGGGACAGGGGGAAATTAACTAGAAATAAATGTAAGATTATATCATAGGAACTTTTCCCTCTCCAATATATTGTACTTTTCTTTTGTGTAGTTTGTGTTAATGGTATTTCTTTAGGGTATCTTCTGTCTTAATCTTTCCTGGCTGCTGCTTCAAATTCTTGCAGAATTTGCCCTTTGGCAGTGCTTATGCCCATGGAACTGACAGGAAGACTACATCGGGAGGTGGTAATCAATAGGGATAGTGGTAGCAAAGCTGTTTTCCTGTCTCTGTGAAACACTGTCACCCTTACATAAACGTTTTCTTCCCTACATTGTGGTGCATTTGTACTTAGAAACAGACCAGTGCAACTGCTCTCTGTTCTAAATGCGCACTCTTAGGTTTATGAATTTTACTAATATTCTGGAATTCTTAGAAGAGAGACTCAGAATAAACTAAAATAGTGCATTAGTGTCTATTTTGCAAAATTAGATAGACTTCTAAGAAAATAAAGGGGCCTGTAATACCTTAGTTCTAAGACATCTTACATTTGAAATTGCAGTTAGTTTAGGACTTTCCAATATGAGGGCAACCTCAGGTAAAATTGGATAGGAATTCAGTTATTTATCAGTTTGAACAAATTACTTTTATATGGCTTTGAAGTTCTGTTTCTGTCACATGTGTATTGAAAATGTATGGAAAGTTTTTTCTGGCCTTCTGGTTTAGACAAGTTCAGAACTTATTTCAGGTATTTGAATGGAAAGTTCTCTTGTGTTAGGCAGTACTCTGAATGTAGGTATCTAGATATAGATACATATTTTTACATACACACTTTTTTTTTTTTTAAATTTAGAAATACTGTTTTATTTATTCTAAGAGACCTAAAAGTTGGAGGCACATTTTGAAAACATCCTGATCAGGATAGCCTCGTTTGTGAAGTGAATGAGTCAAAGGTGTCCCTTACTGTTTTTAACTTATAGCAGGATTTTAAACAAGCCAGATCCCACAAAACACCTGAAACTATTGTGCTTACTGTCATTCTTTCTCTTATTATCACAAACAGTTGTTTAATCCAACTAGTAGCCCTGCTTATCCAGCACTTGGAGAGACCAGTGTGAAGTGGTTGTCTGAAGATGTAAGAAACTTGGCTGGATTTTGTGTTCCTTTGGAAAGTTGTCCCTATGAAGGCTTTTGTGTCCTTTAGACAGTTGTTTCCTGGATGTTTTGCATTAATAGTAATCCGAACACGTGGACATGCTTTCTCTTTCTCAGGTATCTTAAGTTTTTCTTAGAACATGGTTGTGTCTTCTCTTCCACCTCTGTCTGTCTGCATCCAGTTTTATTACCTGTATCACACTTGTTTGAAATCAGAGTTCAGAATTTAAAGCTGTGCTGGAGAGTGTGTTTTGGGGACACAGCTTGGTAATGTCTGGCTTTTGCTGTGAAGTTTGAGCTACTTTAGATTCACATGTTAGAGAAATGCGGTGACTTTTTCATATATTAAATCTAGTTTTTGTTTTCTTACTAATTAAATCTAGTTTTAAGTTTTCTTACATCTTGAAGTTCTCACATTGTTATTACAAGACTGTAATTCATTGTGAGTTGTCTTTTTAGAACAATTATGTTGTATTGGCTGTCTCTGTCATGCTTCAGGCTGAACATGACTTGAGAACATGGTTAACGGAGGTTCCCTCTGCGCTTCGGGACAGAGCTGTGTTTTGACTTTGATATTCTGGTTTAGCCTTGAATAGACAGTGGCAGAAAACTGTTGTGTCACGACTTTACACCCTCAAAATGTCATCTGCTGCCTTTCTGAACCATTCTGTCCACTTGAGCCCATTGGTGCTTTGAGTATGTTCTGTAGATCTGACCTGTAAAGTAATTTAAAGTGGAGTGTTGGTGATATTACAGGAGAGCTGTTAATGACTGTCCCCACCAGAGAGGAGTAAATAAGATGTTAAAGTGGCCGGTTGTGACTTAGGATGAAATCATTTTGCTTCACTTTTTTTTTTTCCTCAAGTGAGCTTAATAGTGCAACCAGTTCCTTTTGCATTTTCTGCTGTGAATTTTCTGATATTTGCCTTGTTTTTGTAAGAAGCCATTAATTGCTCATTTTACTTGAGTTGAATTCAGTCTGCTTGCCATCAAAACTTTTTTGGTTGCCAGCTGTTGACATGTTTTCAAATAAAAATCATAATGCTGGGAATGAAAACCATTTGGACACAGGTGTGCTCCCAGGCTTGCTTTCTAAAGGAACATTGCTGATGTATAGTTTAAAGGATTAGTTGTTACGAACTGTGAGAATGATTACTTGCTTTTGGTTAACTTTGTGGTACTAGGTCTCTGAAGAGACCTGTCGGATGTAGATTTAAGATCTAGTTGTATTTTGAATGCTAGTATTTTCAGTCTTTTTTTTTCCATAAAGTTAAATTGAAGACTGCTTTAGAAGTAATGGATAACTATCAGGAATGTTACTGTGGGAAGCTTTTATTTGTAGCATCCTTGATTTGCTTACAAAACCACTATGTAACCCTGTCTGCTGATTTAATTTTCCTTACACATGTAACTGCCAACAGAAAAATGTGATTTTCATACACATAGACCTTTTCATGGATGTCTCAGCAAATCATTCTGTTTGGTAGTTAGCATTTAGCTGTGGGTTTACTCAGAAGAGGGGAATTCCACATTGCATCATTCCTCAGAGATGCTTTCTTTCCCAAATTCTGTTCTTAAGCTGAGGTTCAAGACTATGTTGAAGGCAAGACACAAACATGCAACTCCTCATAGTTTCTTCATATCCTCTTCTGTCTGCTGTAAATTGCAAAAGGCTTCCCCAATATTTTTTTAACAGAAATGTTCAAATGAGTGCTTCAAAATAATGAAAAGTACTTGGGGGGAATTTCAGGGCTGTCTTTTCATTAAGCTTTCATGTAAAATACCCAAAGCTCAAGTAATAGTAAATTGTTCCTAGAAGAGCCTTTAAGACAAGTAGCACTTTTTTCTAACAGCTGAATGGCATCACGGAATGACAGAAAAATGTATGTTCTGTATGCCATGGACTTCAGTCCTTAAGTCACTTAAATGGTGCTTAACCTGCTTCAGCAGGACTACTTGTGGGAAGAGGAAAACGTTTGTTTTGTGTTATGGTGGTCTTAGCTGTACTGATATGAAAGAGTGAAAGGAGAAAAAAAGATTGTTGGAAATGTGTTCAGTAAGAAAAAACAGTGGTGTGTGTCAGGTGTGATCCCTCCGTTACCAGGGAGGCTTTTCCCTGGAAGGGGAGTGTCCTTGCTGGCACTGTGCTGTGGGATAGTGGGAACAGGCCTGTGTTGGCTGTGGGTGGAACTTCAGGTTTCTTGTCCAGAAATAAAAATTGACAGTGAGGAGAAGAAAAGTCTCTTACTTTTCTGATGTAAGATGAGAGCGAACGTTGTTGTCAAAACATACTGGCATCTCGGTAAATGAGCACTGAATCTTTTGGTGTTTATTTTTGTCTGCTGTCTTAGCAATAAAGTGCTTCATTGTGGTTTTGAGTAAGTTTGAACAGGACAAGTTCATGAATTTTAAAGTTAAATAAGAAAGGCCTTGATCTACTGTTTAAACTATATTTTATATTAGACTTTGTAGATTTCTGATTTAGAAATAGAATGTTAATTGTTCGGTGATTTCTCATGTTTCCTTTCAATGTGTTTTCCTGAATCATTGACCTGTGAGAATTTCCTTTTTTTTTTTTTTTTTTTAAATTGTGACATAAATCCTCTGGAGCTTGAAGATCAAACTCTAGTGGCTTGTTCTACAGTTTCAGTCCCGAGTTTTTCACAGCCCTGCATATGTCTTGACCTGTCTTTCAGACAGTGTTTTATTAATCACAGTGGGACCTTAAAATCCCAGGTGCTTTGCCCTGAATGGTTGTAATTGTGTATGTGCACACACGTGCGGGCACACACTCATGCAAGGGGCCCTTTTCTAGGATGAAGTGCTGACTTTTCCCTGGGTGAGGTGTAATGTCAGGTTTTTTAAGTGCTTTATGGCTCTCTTGCTGTGTTGGGGTATCTTCATGGTAGTTCTGGCAATTAGGCAGGAACACAACCTCCAGACTGCGTGAAAATTCTTACTGTTCTTATTCTTGTAGCAGTTCGGACAAATTTCTGTGGCTGATGGTTTGTTACGTGTCTAGTGAAGATGTAACTTGAAACATGAATTTCCCTTGTGGCATTTGGGAAACCGTTTATTTTTTTCCCTTCAATTTCTAGGGTTGGAAAAGCGAAGTTATTTTTTTGTTTGGTGTTTTTTTTTTTGAAGATGGCAATGGATGCAGCAAGGTGAGCTCAGTGGTAGTGAAACCTTTTGCTATGAGCTGATGTGTCTTCAGCCGTGGAAAACCCCCAGTGTGATCAGTACCAGCCTCTGGTCAGCAGGTGTATGGCTGAAGTTTTTCACTTACCTGCACCTTCCTGGGATTTTTGAGCAGATGGAGGAGGGTTTGGTAATGCCGTCCTGTCATGAATTTTCCTTTTAGTTTATATCACTCTGCTGATAATGGTATGAATATTTAGGACCAGTAGCAACTCTGGATATGTTGCCTGGAGGCGGCTGGAGGAGGGTAGTGGTTGATTTGGTTTTGTTGTTGGCAAGTAGTAGCCAAAATAAGAGTGTGATTTGGAGACTCAACCGCACTGTTTTGATTGATCCTTAGACAGTACATCAGAAGATCATCTTTCTCTGAAGTTGAAATTGTACTTGATACTTACCTGCTGTATGTTTATATGTTTTATATTTATTTTTGAGTATCACACTGGAAGGTTGAGAGGTTGTGCGAGTTATGTGCCTTACATAGACCAGCAGCAAGAAAGAGTTGAGAGCAGAGAATCAAAATCTCTCCTGCTTCGTGCTTTGAAGTATGTGCTTACGCTGTGCTACAACTGAAGTACAGTTTGAAGGGTTTTGCAGTGTTGAGGAGCCCCTGTGGTTCTTTTTGGGTGTGAAAATGCGATAAATAGTGGTATTTCACACGTGAAATGAAGACCAACCCTTTAGTTCTACTTTCGATTAGTCTAACAGCAAAATTTTGCTTTAAATGAGAGTTTATATATGTCATTGAAGTTTTAAATGGCAGTTGTCCACTAGAATTCTCTATTCCATATCTTTGACATAATCAGTTTCTGTGGTGTGTTTGATGAATTTAAGTTCTTTTCTCAGAACTTGGTGCCTTAAATGGGAATGGGGGGGAGGGGAACAAAAGCCTGAAAAAACGTGTTAACATTTAAATGATTAAGTTACAGTTGTTTTTCCCATGATAGGAATTGTGAAGATGTTAGTTTGGGGGTATATTTCTGTAGGTATAAAAAACTTTGCTTCTTACACAGGTTCTGGAAATGTTTGTTTTCTCTTAAGATACTTTCATTATTTTTGTGATGTTTTCTCTTAATAAGGTTTTTTTGTTCACTTGCTTAAATTTTTGTAGTTTGTTCCTACTTGCCTGGTTGGTCTGATGCTTATAATTTGCTTTAAAGGAGACTTGCCTTGTCTCTCTTATTTCTGGGTAGCTTGTATTCTGTTTCACCAGGATTGGTAAGGTTAGGTGTATACCTTGGAGAGACTTTCTTGCTGTGAAGAAAGTGTCATCATGACAGACAACAACTTGTCACAGGGTGTGTATAATAAGTTCGGTGTTTTCCTTTGCTTTGCTCCATTTTTAAATGTGAGGTTGATATTTAAGGTACCTTATTCTTGCACGGTTTCTTGATAAATGCAACTGAAAAGTTTGGGTTTTCCCAGCTGTAGTACATGTTATTTCATCAGGACATAGTATTTTAGAGTGGCTTCTTCAGCAGAACTAGGTGCTTGTTTTTTAAAATGCTTCTGTTGCTCATTTTTGAGTCAAATTATCAGATGGCTCAGTGAAGTTACTCTAAAGTTGTGTGTAGTGAAAAACAAACAATGCAAAGAGCCTTGGAAAAAAAAAAATCAGCAAGTCGTGGTCTGTATAAACACTTTGTCATTTATGGGGCAAGGTGATGGATCCTTTGATCCAGCCTGGCCTTGAATACTTCTTGGGCAACTTGTTCCAGTGCTTCACCATCTTCCAGTGAAGATTTTCTTCCTAATATGTAATCTAAACCTACTCTCTTTCAGTTTCAAGTCATTCCCCCATGTCCTGTCACTACATGTCCATGTCAAAAGTCCCTTTCCAGCTTTCCTGGAAGTCCCCTTTAGGTAATATAAGATGCTCTAAGGTCTCTCGTGAACCTTCTCTTCTCCAGGCTGAACAACCCCAGCTCTCTCAGCCTGTCTTCACAGGAGAGGTGCTCCTGCCCTTGGATCATCTTCATGACCTTCTCCGGACCCACTTCAGCATGTCCTTGTGCGGAGGCCCCGGAGGTGGATGCAGCATTTCCAGGTGGGATGTCAGGAGAACAGAGGGGCAGAATCACCTCCCTTGACCTGTATCTCTTGACGCAGCCCAGGACACATTGGGCTTTCTGGACAGTGAGTGCATGTTGCTGGCTTATGTGGAGCATCTCATCCTCCAACAAGCCCAAATCCTTCTCCTCAGGGCTGCTCTCCATCCATTCTCCATCCAGCCTGTATTTATGCTTGGGATTGCTCCAACCCACATGCAGCTCCTTGCATTTGGCCTTGTTGAACTCCAAGTTCCTCTAAGTTCACGTAAAAGTTGAAAATGGGGAAATAGGAGAATGAAACTTATTTGTTATTTCCCTGCACCTTCCTGCCCCCTCAGATTATGAGCTCTTCCTTCTATTGGATTCTTGACTTACTCAGTCTGGAAGAAAGATGGATTGTCATAAAGTCATAGAATATGCTGAGTTGGAAGGGACCCATCAGGATCATTGAGTCCAACTCCTGGCCCTGTTACTCAGTGTTTTATCTTTGGAATTCTTTCTGAAAATGCATGTGTTATATCAGTCTAAATCCTATTCTGAGTAGAATTATTCCTCTGTTAATAAACTGGATAGGTTCTTTAGGTTCTTCTAGTTCTCGTCCGGTGCATTACCCAAACATTAATCGAAAGGCTTGTGTTGTCTTTTACTCATAAAGAACTGAGGCGCAGAGCCTGTAAACTTCAAAAGTACCTCTTATCATAACTTTTCAGTGGGTTTTTGTTGGATGTTCAGGGGTTAAAAGACACAATTTTGCTGGCTTAGGTTGCTGTTGTGCTCCCTCTGTCTTCTTCGGTTTTGTCTTTGTCTCAGTACCCAGAAGAATGAGGGGAGGATGAAAAGGTGAATCTGAAAAGAACCCTGTAGTTTCTCCAGCAACATATACAAACAAGACACAGACAAAATTAGCTTCTTGGGAGTTCTGCCTTATAACCCAGAGATTTCTCTTTGACTTCTGCGGTTCTGTTTCTTTCCTTATAAAACATTATTTAACTTCTGTAACAAATAAGGTATGGACAATTTTTCTTCCTGGTGCCTCAGATGATTACTGTTTACCCAGGGGACTTAGTTTGATGGAAATGAAATTACAGTGGAAACCAGATTACTCTGAAAATTCCAATTAGGTAGGAGAAAAATGACAAATTGAGCCTTTGACAAATGCAGAGAGCATGTTCTGTCTGTCTCTTGTGCAGACACAGAATTTTGTTAAATGAAAACTTCTTTTGTGAAAGAGTCATGATGTTGACTGTCACAGTGGGTACAACTGTTGTACTCAGCTAGTCATTCTCTGACATCTCTTAGTTCCATTTTCTTACCTGAATTTCCAGGTAATGTTTGAATTGTACAAATTGCACAGTTTTGTTTTCAGTTTCATAACTGGCCTTTTTTTTTCTTGTCAGCAGAAGTAAAGTCTTTGTCACCTTCTGTGTTTTATGTCTTCTGTGTTACCTGTTGTAGCTCTGTCATACTAATTTGTGTGCTTGTAGCCAGATTATTCAAACTATTATTGCTGAATTAATTTTTCTGACTCATTGTGATCTCCTGAGTATTCCACTGGCTTTATCATAATTTCCAGGACAAAAAGACAGTTTGTTGCCTTTGCCTTCTTAGACTTCTTGAACTTGGCCTTATTTGCTGCGGCTGCTTAATATTTCTTTTGTGACTGAACTTGTGCTGCTCATGAACTGACATTTCTGGCATTTATCAATCACTAAATAGCTTTCTTTGTGTACATTTTCCTGTGATACCCAGGAGAATTTGAGAAAAATTTTGGTCTTTATGACTCTTCTGTGTTGCCAAGACTCATCTGTGCAATAATGTATGTGAATCCTGGTTCTATCGTATGTGCTAACTGTGATTATCCAGATTCTGTTTCCTTCCCTTTCCCTCTTTCAGAGTGCATTTCATGATAGATTTGCACTGATGCTGAAGGAGTTGGTTCCTATCCATGGTTATATATATGTTCTTCCTGTTACTTGTGCCATTTTTAGTGTTCATAAGGCATGTGATACAGCCGAAAACTAAAATGATTCTTGTTCCTTTCCCCCAGTTACCTTTCAGCCAGCCCGGCTTCTTCATCTGGCTGGAGATGTGGTGATGCAAGGGCTCATTGTGTAGTGGTAGTTAGGCTGGAAGCAAGCAGGATCACCCTCCTTCCCTTCTCCTCACGGTGGAGACTTCCCTGGTTTCAGATGGACCATGTACCTGCAGCTAAGGCTTGTCCACCTGCACAGATACAATGAAACTCCTTTTCTAAAATGTGTCAGGATATAATACTGTTAGTGGGGAATGAGATTGTTGGAATCTCAGTGAGAAACAGCAAGGCAAGCAGCAGAGATCCATGTACACACTGTGGTGGCAAAACTGCCTTAGAGCTCTGTCACTGTCACTTGGTGCTGGTGGTTTAAGCACTGTCCCTGAGGAGAACAGTTAAAACAGTTCCTCTTGTCTCTTTTGGCCCGTTGATGGGATCTTTAGGTTGTGTTTTGTGACTGAAGGGAGGGCTCTTTAGCAGGGGATTTACAGATAACCAGTGCAGGGGGAGCGGCAGTGATGAATGTTTTGGATTTTTTATTTTTCTATGTCGTAGGTTGAATTTTTTTTTTTTAATGACTTTCTGGTTTTTAGACAGCTGCAACAGTTTTTAAACCTGTCCTCAGTCCTTAGTAGTTGATCTCCTGCATTTCTTAATAAAGAAGGTTGTGACGTGCCTTTTGATGGGTTTTATGGCTACAAGACTATTATGTTTCTGGGACAGTGGAGTCACATTTTGCATTGGTGGGGGAGTGGGTATATTTGAAGTAATTTTGTTTCTAACCCTGCTTTTTTCTTAATGTACTTTCTGGGGCCTTCTTTATTTGTTCCTGTCCAACCTCCTCCCTATTTACCTCTTTGCATTTGCATCAGACTGCAGCCTTCTCTGTGTTGGCAGGAGGAGCGTGAAGAGACAAAACTGCTCTTCTGTTGCCACTTCTTGCTTCCCTATAGAGAGGCCTGGAATTTTATGGGGAGTTGTTACACAAGTTCCCTCCATCTATCACATAGGTAGTGTTCGGTGATTTCTTGAGCTTAGGCAGGTGGCTTGTGTGAGTCTGCTTGGAAGGGAGGAGCATGTTTAGGGCAGACAGTAATAAAAAAATGAGCCATCACTTTATAACAGCTCTAGTGAGCTTGTGCAAGCTTGACTTTTCAGACCAAGTATCTTCTGACTGAAATTCTCATAAGGCAACAGGAAATGGCAAAATGTTTATGTGCAGTGAGCTGGCATGGAACGGTGCAGAAATTGCCAGGCTGAGCTGGGCAGTTGGTACGTTGAAAACTAGTTGGCTAAGTTTGTTGAGCAGTTATGAATAAGCTTATTGAAACGTGAACTTTAATGCTGTTGTCACTTTCTTCTGTTTTAGAGATATTTTAAATTACTCTTGCTGATGGTGATGGTAGAGTTTGAATTCCTGTGCTTAGTTTGTGCTGATTAAAATTCAGGTGAAAAACAGAGTTTTTTTAAAAAAAAAGTGAAATTAATGCTAGCACAGTAATGGGAATGCTTAGATTATTTGAATTTAAAGCATTTCAAAATATCTAGGTATTTCAGTTAGTTTTGTTGGGACTCAAAAATGTAAACTGCTTCCAACTAAATATCTGTGTTAGATGCTGTATCATGCTTTAATTATTTACAATTAACAGAACAATAAGTTGTGTTGATTTTATACTTTGAGGGGAAAATTCTATGATGTATTGATAATGTCACAGGGCACCAGAGGTAAAGACTAATAATAATAAATTAAATCGTTTTCTTTGGTGTGGTGTTTAATGTAGTTTGGAGAAGGCATTAAATTCTCCATAGGAAACTTGAAAGGAACCGGAAGGGCTGGATTTTTTCAGGCCAGCTTTAAACTTCACTTTTTGTACAGAATCTTTACAGTGTGGTTTTTGTGGTGGTGTTGGGTGCTGCTCACTGTGTGAGACATCAGGTGCTGTGCGTGAGCGTGGTCTAAGAAAGAATAGTGCACAAGTAACATGTAAAGATAATATTGGAGTAATATCCATAATTCACTGGCCGAATTACTTTACCCAACGTTTCCAGTATTTATCGTGCTGAGTTTTGCAAAGCCTGAAGTGCAGTATACTATAAATAATTTCATGTTTTAAAGCCACAAGTAGAGTGAACCTGGAAGATACCATTACCCTTCCCTTCAGGTGTTTGGGAAAGAATGAAGGCAGCAAAAGCCACCGGCCTGGTGGTGTATGAACCTCGTCAGAAATCACAGAAGCCACGATGTGTTTCTCTCTCTGGGGGGGATCCAAGGCTGGGGATGCCCCTGAACATAAGTGATGATTTGGACATGGGGATGGTTAGGTGGGATCTTCCAAGGAAGGAATGTTTGAAGTGTTACTTCCTTTTTCACTCTGCTCCATAGGAAGAATTGAAGTTGTGAACAACATTTAATTGCTCGGAAACAGCAGATCAAAGGGAGTGTTTTGATTTAAACTTTGCTAGTGAAGTTTTTTGTATTTTTGTTTGCAGTTAATATTATCTGTAATCCTAAGGCAGTTGGATTAGATGATTATTGGAGGTCCCTTGCAGCTGGAAAAAATAATTCCATTCTTAAATAGTCCTGTAATTAGAGGAGGAAGTAGATAGTTCATAATTTTAACTTTATCAATGCTGCCTACAAAATTGTGTTTAAAAAAGTCTGAGATTTCTTTGTGAGCCCTGCAGTAAAAGAAGACAACTTCTGAGGATGTTTCAGAGGTTTATCCTCTGCTAGATCTAGGGGATAAAAGTTCTTAGCAATTACTACGGGTTTGAGCATCACTCACAAAAAGAAATGAGATATTCTGTGGACACTTTCTGGAATTTACAAAACTCACATTCTTCTCTATTTAACCATGGAACCCAATTTATAGAGAAACCATAGAATCTAACACAACCTGAAATAACGATAAAACCTTCCTGCACAAGTTGCAGAATTTAAGTTCAGGATATATATCAGTGGCTTCACCGCTACCCTCACAACAGTCAATACAAAACCCAAAGCTTTTGTGAAGTTAAAAGCCAGGATTTAATCACGAGAGAAGAAAGGAGCATCCATTCCTGAGGATGGAATTGAAGGAACTTCTGGAGTGGTTAAGAAGTTGGAGTTTGCAGTTTGGAGGAAAAATCTGTGTAGATTCATCAACGTTTTATTTTTTCAACCCAGATGTGAATATTGCAGACCTGTGGCAGATCTGAATAAAATGGTAAAAACCCATCACATTCTTTACTGTTACTTATGTAATGTTCTAACACAAAATCAAGTTGGCTTAAGCTACTGCAAAGTGTAGCATTGATGAGATTCCTCTCAAAGATGAAACAGGAGTGAAACTGGCAGCTTTTTACAAATAAATTTCTTGTCCTTGTTTTAATTGACTGTAGTACTTCAGAAATGGGCACTGCTTAACAGAAAACCATAAATGTTCTTACATTACTGGAGCTGTGTGAAAGGTTACATGGTAACAGAATCAGATTTTATTTGTTTTAACATGACCTTGTAGAAGCTTGTATGCTTCTGGGGTTGTATAAGCTGCCTTTCTTGCTGAGTTCTTGCTTTCAAGAAAACTAGACTTTGTTAAAAATGGTGTTTACTGCTCTTTATCTGGCACGATTGAACTCCTTTTAAGAGCTTGTGCTGCAGTACGTTTTTTGGCTTTGTGTTTTAATGCTGGAGAACTTACCGCTATTCTTTCCTGTGCAGAACTGGTAGTAATTGTTTTGCACCCTACAGGAGTGATTTTGTTTCAAACCCAGTAAACCTAGACCTTTCTTCCTATTTAGTTCTATATTTTGTCTATATCCACTGTTTGCTTTAGTTTCCGACACAAAACCATAGCAATGTCGCAGTACTCAGTTTCTCATGTGTTAGAAGATAGAATTTCTTACCCCTTTGAGTGGGAGAATTGCCATGGATGGAAATACTACTTCATTGTTACCCAGTGTTCTGGGAATGCATTCAGCATCCTCCCTTCTCCCTTGGTATGAAGAACACTGTTGCTGAATGTGTTGCTCTTTATTACTTGTGCTTCAAGAGTTATATTTAAAGATGGTTTCTGTGTATGTACATTACTTTTTATTGAAAATGTAGCTATATATAGGTGATAATGGTATCAGCTGCTCTTCTTAGCTCTGTGTGCTAATTCAAGCAGTCAAGAACTGTTTTCCTGCATGACTGGCTAAAGATCCACAAAACACACATTTTAGATGTATTGATTCTGTTCTTGAAGTCTTCAGCTTAAAAGCTCTTGGCATGAAATAATGCATTACTGTATTTATAGCTTGGGGCTTCAGAACCAAGGAGGAGATCCTGTGTCATGTGCAGAAAATAGGGTTCCTCTTCTCAAAAGTTGGAGGAAAAGGCAGGTCCTCCCTGCTTTTCCTGATTTTGTGTGTGTGCCTGATTGGCAGTTACTGCCTTTTTGAAAAGAAAATGCCAGTTACAAGTACAGTTTGGATAGTATTTGCCTGCTGGTTCTTTTTCTTTGATAGGCCCAAGAGTCGAAGAGAGTAAAAATACCAATCTTGAAAGGACATCCTTTCTTATTTCCCAAGACAGTTGGCTGCCTTGGAAGTGTTTCATCTCAGATGTTCTATTCTGTGGCCAGTCTTGTAAAGGGCTCAGATATTTGAGCCATCACATTGCACTCTCATCTCGCTGGGGCAGTTAATTTGTGTAACTTTCTGGCTGCATCTTTTTTTCTAGATGTAAAAGGCTGTAATTCACAGGCTTCTTACGAGTTCTGCGACCGGAATTGTATGAACCTCTAAAAAACACGGTAGTCTTGAGATGTTTCTACAGTAACTGTGCTCTAGTCATGTTCTCCAATATGTACAGAGTGTTCTGTATGTCCTTTTTTTTGGGGGGAGGTGGGGAGGGGAATGACCTGACACTTGGCTGTGTTAGTGCACATTTTATTGTTCCAAGCTTATCAGATTATTATCTATTACTCTGACCTGGTCACGTTGTTTATCACCCCCTTAGTTTGGATGCCATGTGCAAGATTTATTAGTAATTTTACTATTAATTACTTTTGTCTTAGTAATTGGTAATATTGAATAGTATGGAGTTGAGAATTGAGAGGTGAAGTGTTTGACTGGGAATGTTGTCCCTGTTTGTTAGAATTGTGTTAATAATTCTGGTTTCACTCAGTAGAGATTAATTTTTTTTAACCTCTTTTTTCCCCCGTAAATTTTATCAGTCAAGTACAGAAATTCAGGTAGTCTCTAACCTCTTTCACTTTAATGATAAAGGAAAGTATTAAATTGATCCCACTAGGCTGTAGGAAGTTGCATTAGTGGTTATGAGATTCACTAAATGGGTTTGTGTCCAGAGATGGTTGTTTGATTTCTTTTCTTCATTCCCCTTCTCCTCCCCCCATTCCTTTTTGTGCTGTTTTGGACTATATCCTCGTTTTCAAGATCTTCTACAAATCTAGTGTGCAGATTTCTCTGGATTCTTGATCATATTATAAAACTCTTTGAATGCAGCTTATTTGGGTTTTCTGATTTTAAAATAAGTAATAGAAGTTTTAATATATTACATTATAAATATTAGAAACTGATTTTTTTGTTATAACTGATATTTTTTGTGTTTAAATTCAGAGCAGAGATATTACTTAAAACCATGGCAGAAGAGTCTGAGATATTTAATGTTTATTTAATATTATATGGTGGTTGCTAGGATTTTTAAAATATATTAATAATGATCTATAATCATATGTGTATACTAGGAAATACACATTAGCTAAAGAAAAAGGATAATCAATTAGGATAAATTTGGAGATCATGTATTAAATGAATCGCATGAAGAAAAGAATTACATCATTCTGTTTTGTTAGTACACTGCAGTAAGTTAATCCGAAATTAAAATTTAAGTGCAAGAAAAACTGAGGTGCTGTTTTCTATCTGCATTAGCATATAAACCTGTATGTTCTCCTGGAACAGCTTTTAAGACTCATTCCATTAGGAAACTGAACCTGTTGAACTGTCCAGTTGTTTTCTGAACCCCTGCCAGATACTGTCATCATAAAAACGAAAGCTTTCAGTGCCGGTACAGGAATATAGTTTGTGTCTGTCTGCTCTTATGGATCACGTTAATTGGCGACAGTTGTTGGCTTCATTGTCTGTGTTCTCATGCAGAGAAAACCTGGAGATGACCACTGCTGTGTGAAGTTGGATGTCTGGTCTCTTGTTTTTTTCAGACTTTGGAATACATCCCATTCTGCAGATTCCCAAAGTTTGTCATTCTTACTAGGAAGCCACTGGTACCTCAATGCTCAGACATTTTAAAACTTCTGGTGTTTCCTAGTGCTTTGTGGTAAAAATTGATGTTTTGCTGAGAAAGGTCTTCATTGCTGAAGTGAAATAAAGGTTATATTTTCTGCTATTTGTAGTACTGAGAATGTATTTTGATTTTTCCCCTTGACTTTTGCGGATCCAGTAAATAATGTTCTTTGTAGCAAAAAGGCAGAGCAGTCAAATCGAATGTAAAGTAACACTAAAAGTTAATTATCTCTTTTTAATATTAAGATTAAATCTGTTTTTAAAAGTGTAATAGCATAATAAATTGCAATTATTAGTGTTTGGATTAATGCTTTAGGGGACAAACCGGATTCTTAGTGTTTTGGACAGTGAACTTTGCTGTATGGCTTGGAGAGGTGTAGCTATCACATCCATCTTAGAATTGGATGAACAGTTTGAAGTCTTTGATATGGCCATGACCAAACTAGGGCTTTAATAATCAGAAATAAGGGACCAAGAGCATTTAATCAGTCTTTGGTGCAAAACTTTAGACATACTATTTTCTTGAAGTAGCGATAAGTAGATGTGATATAATAATTATCATCTGTGGAGTAGTTATTATCAGCTGCAGATGTGTATATTCCTTTTCGTGCAGAACATTACTTAAATGTAGACATTAAGCCATGATTTGTCCTTGCCTGTTAGTGTTCTGTGGCTGCTTGTAAAGGACTGAGGTTGTGGTTGGACCTGCAGTCCAATCAACTCAATCCTAATTCGCTCTGTTGCCAAGAACCCAGTTTTTTGGATTGCAAAAGGACAGCCTCCTGGTAAATAAACTGCAGCATAATTGGGAAAAAGTGTAGCATAAGAGCGTGAGATTGGGTTAGACTGAAACAAAAGAAATACTGAAGTTCTTTGATTTTTTTTTTAATGTTTTATTTTGAGGTTGTTTCCTGTTTTAGCTCGTTCCGTTAACACAAGGTAAAAGGAAGTCTTGCCTGCTTCTTTGCATGTTCATTGGGTAGTCAAGAAAAGGGCTGCATAGTAAGTGAAAGTCGTGGTTCAGAACATTTAACCAACTTTTAAAATAGATTTTTGCATTTTCCAGCTTGAAGTGACTTGGTAAGTTTGCTTTTCTTAGGTTATAATGTGTGCATTTACCAGTGTGTTTTATATTTACAGCCTTTCATTCTGTTCATGGAAAGTCTGCTTTGTTTTGCTGTCATGACCAAAATTTCCATCTCCCCATAAACCCCCACATTATTTAGCTACTCACCATTGCCTTGAATGTAGCTTCTTATTTGCTTGGAAATCTTTAAACCATTAATTTAAACAGCAGAACTGTAGGGTCTGTAAGTTTTATGTCCCTCTTCCTTCTGTCACTGAGATAGATGCATTTTCATACCAGTTGACCTCCTGAGAGTGAAGGAATGGTTGTCCTGGGTGGGAGGCCCAGTCTTGCTCCACACTGTGTCCGTGGCAGCAGCCTGGGATGTGCACCTCTGGAAAAGCACAGCAGCAAGGCCACAGGTCCGTGGAGGGAGCTCAGTTAATTGTCTTACCGTTTGCTGGGTTTTTATGGGAGGCATGGACTTGGTGCTGTCTCTGTGGCATTCCTGTTTACTGTCACGTGAGCGAAACACTTCTCCTTCAGAACAGGAACTGAAATTGGCTCTTTGCATTTAGTAGCCAGAACTGTGTGTGTGATCTGAAGAGCTCCCCTCACGTTACATTATCTGTGAAAAGGCTTCATGTACTTTAAGTAACCAGTGGTGCACTATCTGACTGATAAATGCCCTGAGAATTACTGGCAGATGAATGTTTTTTTGGAAAAAGACGCTTCTTGGTGCTGTCCAGTTCCCTTTCAGGGCCTTTATTGATTATTGCCTTGAAGTAAGACAGTCCTTTGAGTTATGTAAAGGATTTCCTCTTTTATTCATTAAGTGTTTTGGGAAGTCATTCCATGTGGAAACACCTCTCCCATGAAGACAGGCTGAGAGGTTGGGGCTTTTCAACCTGGAGAAGAGAAGGCTCTGAGGAGACCTTAGAGCCCCTTCCAGTACCTAAAGAGAGACTGCAAGAGAGCTGGAGAGGGACTTCTGCCAATGGCATGTAGTGACAGGACAAGGGGGAATGGCTTTAAACTTCAGAGTAGGTTTAGATTAGATATTAGGAAAAAAATCTTTTCTGTGAGGATGGTGAGACACTGGAGCGGATTGCTCAGAGAAGCTGTGGCTGCCCCATTGCTGCAAGTGTTCAAGGCCAGGTTGGATCAAAGGACCAACCTGGTCTTAGTGGAAGATGTCCCTGCCCATGGCAGGGGGTTCGAACTGGATCATCATTGAAGTCCCTTCCAACCCCAACCATTTGATGATGCTGTGAAACAAGAAATTAATACGTTTTGAATACATCTGTTTTGTTGCCTTGACATGCAGAGCCAAATACTGTTGTCAGCCTTAACTTGAATACGGTGTGTTTTGATTAGAATTTCTTGGGCTTTGATTTTGGAAGTTCACTTTCTGTACTTATGCCGCTTGTTTAAATTCATGTGAGTGCTGGGTGTAGGAGCATCTCTGGTGTAGTTGCATACCGTTAAGTACATGTGGGTTAGCTAAGCTTAGTCTCAACACTAAGCTTTGAAGTTAAAAAGAAAAAAAATCCCGAAGGAACTGCAGTATGTTTCGGGCCAATCCCTCTTTATTTTGTTATATGAGTTTGAGGGCAAATAGAATTACATGTTTGCATGGAAGTACTCAATGTTCCAGAAACTTATGCTGCCAAGTGTCTTCATTTCAGATGTATGATGTGGAAGGATCACTGAAAAAGGTTACTGGAAGTAACCTGGTTTTCAGTGAGAATGGTTTTAGATCATAACAGTTACAGTTACTCAAAATCTGTCTTTAAGACAATTGTTGCTTTGAAATAATGTGTTGAAACCTGACGCAGCTGACTGTCGTGTACACTCGCTCGCTCGTTTGCTAGGAGAAGGAACGTAAAGTCATTTTCTTTGTTATGTATGCTATTCAAGATAACATTTTCTGGTTGCTGCTTATCAGGTATTTTTTAGACATTGAAAGTTAGACACTTCTTGCTCTACTGAATAGTAGCTTAATGACAAGTTTTTCGTTATCATTGAATGAGTTTCAGTTTTAGTGCATGTCAGTGTTAATGAGCAAATTGCTGGGACCACCAGTTCTCTATTCTGATTATATATATAATTTCCTCCTTCCTGAAAGATACAAGACACAGAGAAGAAAGAAAATGGTAAATGTGTGGGGGTGTGTATAGATTGTAACTACTGAATTAGGTCAGTGTTACAGATTTGGGGGAGGTGTTTCTAGATGAGAAGGCGTTCTGGTTGAAATAAAGGAGTAGGGTAGAAGGTTAGATTCCAAAGTCTACAATTTTAGGCTAGAATCACATCATAATCCTTGTGATGAGTCAGTACTTATTAAGATTTTAAGAAGGCAGTTCCTAGAATCCTGTATGAAACCAATCAGTGATACCTTTCAACCTAAAACTGTATTGCTACCATTAAGCCTTTTTGCTGTACAGCACTTGTGGTAAAAAAGCACATCAGTGAGATCTTGTTTGAGAGGAACGCCATTCTATAAATGAATGGTTGTGTGGTTGTTAACAAGCTCTCTCGTTACATGGTGGGTAGACTTGTATTCTGGCATTCGTCGTTACCACACGGCAAAGTAGATTTTGTGGCCTATGTCCTCACTTGTATGTAACCAGAGTACTTCAAATAAAGGCAGAATAGGTCTGTGACCCTGGGTAGGGCTTAGGTAATGCTCATGAATAATCAAGTGTATTTTGAAGTCTGCCTCTGTCACCTGGCATTTGCTTTTTTTTGAGGCTCTGTGTTTTAACTAACTGATCTAGGAGAAAGGCTCTAAGTATTGGGGTGTTTCAGTTATTTTTGAAGAGGAGGCTTTGAGAAACTCAAATGAAAGCTGTTCTAGAAGTCAACTGTAATAGAAAATTATGTTTGTTCTTTTCTCATTATATGCTAAAATGCTATCCTTTCTGTTTGCTATGACATGTTATCCTGTAACAGGATAATACGCCCATATTTGCTTCTTACCTAGCACTTACCCGGGAATATAGTTCTGACCTTTTTTTTCTCTCTGGCTTTTGAAAATGTGCTCGATTTCTCCCCAAAACAAAATTAACCTGTTCTGCCACACGAGCATGAGGTTGCTGGCTGTGGAAGCTGAGCTGAGGCTCACGAGTGCCGCTGTCCTGGATGCTGGAGCCTGGAAGCAGAGGCCCCTCCTGGAAGACAGTGCTGTACCCAGCATCCTCAGGCTGCTGGGGCTCTCTGGGAATTCTGCTTGCTCTGGGTGGTGCTTCCCAAATGGGGAGTCAGACGATCTGTATTTGTCTTTTCCTGGTGTTATTAAAATTCCAAGGAGTCAGGGGAAGCAAAAACTGGCTTTTGCTTATAATTTATTGGTAAATCAGGGTGACACAAGGAGATGGCAAAAGCATAGCAAATGGGAATTTGCTCAGCTGGCAATCAGAAAGCAAATGTCAGTGCGATTCATTTGACTCAGCCTTCATAGCCTCGCACATGGCTTGATTAGCAATTGAGTAGTTAGTTTGTAATTTAACAGGTATCTGTCTCCATTTTGACCCTGTTTCAAAACATCCATTCAAAGTGTTGGGTAAAGGTGATAATTTTTTTTTTAATGTGGCTTACCGTGCTGAATCCAAAATCAGAAATAGTAGAAATGAGATGTATATAAAAACTAATGTGGAGTATCCATTAGAATTCAGCTGGATACAGGCAGTTGGAATTGTTTCTGTTGGGCTGTCTGTACGCTTCAAACCAAGGTGTCACTGCATCAGTTTACGTGTGTTTATACATTATCAAATTAATTATAAATAGGTGTAAAGGCTGTTCTTGAGCTGAGCCAAACTGTGCCTTGGTGTGTTGTAAATCCAAAAAATTTCAGTTGAATAGTCTGAATTAAGTGATGGGAATTCAAAGTTTCATGGTTAATTAATTAACTAGTGCTAGAGAGGTTAAGGCAGTAGCATGTTCTCTGTGGGCATGCAGTTTGATGTTTTCTCTGAAACATAAATGGTTAAATGAGTGACTGAAAACAGGACTGGTAAACTACTGCCTTCTCCTACTGTTTAAAATGCACAAATTGGATTATAATTACACTTACAAAAGTATGTTTGTGTACTCTGTAATTAGAAGGAAAATACCTGAGCAAGGATATCCTTGCAATTTAGAATATGCAGATACTACAACAATCAATCAGATGATTTACTGGAGATGGAGGGTTTTTAGTTAGCTGCAGCATGAGTGGAAGTTACTTTTGTGTCTCTGAGGAGAGAGAAGCGATGAACTCATGAAGTTGATCTTGTGTTAGGCACATGGCCAAGCCAAGTGAAATTCTGTGGAAGCCCTTAAATACAGTTTTCTGGGAATATAATTTAAGTAATACACATGGGGAACATGATTAGACTCTTAAGCAAGCAATCACTAAATAAGAGGAAGGAAATGATAGGTTAGTCCTTTATGTAAGTGTTTTTACTAGTATGGACAAAATATAATGAAAATATACAGAACTTTGCTTTACTCTGTGAATTTGCATGATTTTGAATAAGTTGGATATTTCAGTAGTAGCTTTTATGTATTTCCTAGTTAAATTATGTTACTTGCCTTGAGCAGAATGGAATTTGCGAGAATGCTTTGCCCACACCCTTCATTTGAGCACAGAGACAAAATCTGAGGGTAAATCCACTCTAGTGTCAGTCAAAATCTGACAGGAGAGCTGGATTTTGTCCTGGCTCCCTGGCTGGCGTTGGGATGAGTGCTGTCTGGCCTTGCAGAGAGCCACTCCAGGCAATTAAAGAAACTGAAAATATTCAGTCTTTGTAAATTTGGTGGGTTTTTGTTGTTGTTTTCTACAGTACTCTGAGCCAGCTCACTTCATGATAATTTAGCCCAATGCATTAGAATAAGAGAGGGATGAGATGGAGCAGCTTGCCCTTGGTGGGAGTAATTGTGGAATGGCAGCAGTCAGTGGACACTTCTTCCTGCAGTTTAACCCAGCCTAGACCAGGATTGCTGCTGAAATGAACCATTTCGCCCTTTTCCTGCTTCTTTGCTACTTCACTCCTTGTGCCAGCACAAGTTTTTGTGTGGTGGTGTTGTGAACCAGATCTGTTAAGGAAGAATGGTGGTGGTTAAAGGAGGTTTATTGCGGTGGTGGTTGGCTTGGGGCTGCTGAAAAGTGCAGTGTAATTTGGCAGCAGTTTGATTTCACTGGTTTGTGCAAGTACCTCAAAGCCTCCATCAGGTTGTGCAGGGGAACTGACTGCATTGAACTGCAGTAGACTGCAGCGTGTGTGTATAGATGTATGTGGCAGAAAACTTAGCCTTGCTAGTACTTTCTACCAGGTGATCTTCTAAAACCAGTAGAAAACACTTAAATACTCAGGAGGGCATTTTTAAAAAAGCTCCAATTAAATGCCAAATACATTAATTTTAAAAGTTGTGTTTAAAAAATAGGTTTCTTCCTGAAGAGAATTTTGAGTTGTTAATGCATTTGTTTTGCACTTAGTAGTCTTACTAAGCTCTGTGAATATGAATTCTGAAGGTTAGAGATGGATTACAGTTGAGTGTTTTCGAAGAACACAGTTGTGTTCAAAAATGACCATTATTTTAGTTATTTTAGAACATTATTTGAGCTCTATTATTAGAGCTCTCTAAATTTGTTGGTGCTGTGAGTGTTGGAGACTGGGCAGGTGAGCTACAGTGTATTCAGGCAATTTTTACTGTATATGTAATGCCTTGCAAATTTGCAGTTTAGGCAAGGATTTTAAAGTGTCTTGGAGGAAGATAACAATTGAAAATTAACTTGAGATGAGACATCACAATAAAACACTTATAAATATGCATGTTACAACAGAAACTTCAGCTTGTGAACTTGAGGTTTTTGGTGTTCGAATCAGGAACTTAGCACTGCCAAGTGCCTGTTGCTGAAAGCTCGTACAGCTCTTTCTACCACGTTACTTGGCTTTTTAGAGTACTGTTGTTGGTTTATGTGGTGCTTGGAAATCTGAGTTGCTCTGGGAAATTATATCTCATCTTCCACAAATTACACAGTGCCCGGTGCTATAGAGTGCAATGGCTCTTATAACTTAATTCAACTCTTTTTGTCTGTATATAATGCCATGAAGTTGAAACACAGCGAATATTGAACTGTTGGTATCACGATTACAAGTTCAACAAGTCTGATGTCACAGTTTTCTTCACATAATCCGCTAAAGTGCTTGGTGGGGATATGGTGGGCTTTGCAGTGGGGCTGAAAGGCCAGTGGACCCAGGTTTGGTAGGCAGGTGCTGGAGAAAGGGAATACAGGTCAGATTCCCTGGGTGAATACTGATGTGCTAATAGAAGTTTGGCTGCACGGTCTCTGTTGGTCTCAGCTGAGGCAGAATCAGTCTCTTAACTCTCTCTCAGATGTCTGCAGTTAAGCAGTGTCAGGAGAAGATACTGGAAAAGGTGACAAATTTGGCTTTCTAGGCTTGTAACCAGGTCATTTCTACCCAGACCTTGAGCAGCGCCATGAATTCAAGTTGAGAATCTTCTGTAGCAATTCAGGCGCAACAGAGTCAGAGCAAACAGCTGCATTTTGGACGTATGTCAGTGTCTCAGAGATATAAAGGTGATTATCAGTGTAATTTTTACTCAGAACATTAAAATCATGTTAAATATGTCAAATGTGACTTTGTCAGTTGTATTCTATAGAAAGGAATACTAAATCTAAAATAAAAGGTTTTCTATATCAGTGTATTTGATTTCATAGTGTTCTTTTCCAGATGTGGATTATGTTTATATGCATGTGTTAATACAGCATATTTCTCTTTTTTCCCCCCCACAGGTTATGCAATGGTCTCTGCAAGATGTCATGTTCTTGAGTTGGAGCTTTTTAAGGCAAGCATATGCTGGTACTTCAGCTTAACTAAGTGGACTATAATTTCTTCTCTCACATCAACTACATAAGCAGACAAAATTGCAAAGATCTGCCCTGTGTCGAGTATGACAGCCACGACTCGTGGCTCTCCGGTAGGAGGGAATGATAGCCAGGGCCAGGCTCCTGATGGGCAATCCCAGCCTCCCCTCCAGCAGAATCAGGTATGTTATTATCCATCAAGTTGTCTAAAAATAAAGAATTTTGCACTTTATAAGTAGTGTTTCTGAATTACTTGAATTTGTATATTCATGGAGATGTCTAGTAAAGTTAGGTATTTTTGTGTGTGTGTCTGAAGTACAAAACCATTTTGAGGGATGAAAGCAGTTCTACTGGCAAAGTAGACACTGCATTGCAAAAAATGCTCCCTTTCCAGGCAGTGGCATAGTTCCTTCAAGCATATGTATTTTGGATAAGGAGTCTTCTTGGAATGATACCGGAAGCTTCCTCTGAACCGCATTGTTGAGTTACCTGCCACAGATTGGCAGAACTACTCTGTGAGTTCAGTTCATGCTCAGTTCTGCAAAAGTACTTTCTGGATACAAGAGCTCACATCCAGGTATCAGCTCTTCCAGAGCGGCTGCATCCAGGTCTCCGTTCATTGTACAAGACTTCCTGAACAGCTTTATGTGTTTCTGTTGAACAGGTTATCTTGCTTTCGAAAGACAAGCAAAAGCTTTTCTGTACTACATTATAAAGTGATGATTCTTTTTGGTTGAGGAAAAAAAATGCCAGAAAAGATGCTTTTAAACAGTGCAGCTAAAAGCATTTAAAAGAAGAGACACACTTTGTCACTTAATTCATTATGAATATATCATTGTTTTTTTAATACCATAAGGTTTAATGGTTGCTCCTTCCTGAGAATAAATTGTACTTCGCAATGTGTGTGGTGGGCTGACCCTGACTAGCAAGGAAGTCTCCACCCTGTCGCTCGCTCCCTGTGTCTCAGTGGAATGGGGGAGAGAATCAGAAGGAAAAACTGAGAAATTGTATGGGTTGAGATAAATGTTTTATAAATGAAGGGGGTGGGGGGGAAACAAGTCATGCAAGTGCTGTCACTCACTACCAGCCGATGGAGGCCCAGCTAGTCCCCAGGCAACAGCTACCTTGGAGACAAACCCCCTTTGTTTTATTGCCGAGCATGACATTGCGTGGCTTGGAGCACCTCTTTGGTCAGGTCAGCTCTCCCTGCTGTGTCCCCTCCCAGCCTCTTGCCCTTCTTACTGCTGTGGGGGCAAAGTGAGAATGACAGGATAGTTAAGGTTGGAAGGGATCTCTGGTGGTCATCTAAATTCAACCTCCCTGCTCAAGCAGGGTCCCCCTCACCGTGTTACTGGGAGATTCCATAACCTCTCTAGGCAATCTATTGCAGTGAATGGTCACCCACACAGTCAAGAAGTTCTTCCTCATATTCAGATGGAACTTCTGTGTTTCAGTTTCTGCCTGTTGCCTCTTGTCCTGTTGCTTGGCACCACTGAGAAGAGCCTGATTCCATCCTCTTGGCACCACCCCCCACCCTTAGATATTTATACACATTGATGTGTTCCTCTCTGTCATCTCTTTTTAGGGCTGAACAGGCCAAACTCTTTCAGCCTTTTCTCATTAGTGAGGTGCTCCAGTCCCTTCATCATCTTTGTCATCCTCTGCTGGACCCGCTCCAGGAGTTCCATGTCTCTCTTGGCCTGAGGAGCCCAGAGCTGGACACAGCACTCCAGGTGATCCTCACCAGGGCCGAGCAGAGGGGCAGGATCACCTCCCTGACCTGCTGGCACTGCTCTTCCTAATGCAGCCCAGGATCCCATTGGCCTTCTTGGCTGCCAGGACACACTGCTGGCTCATGGACAGCTTGTTGTCCACCAGGAACTCCAGGTCTTTCTCCACAGAGCTGCTTCCCAGCAGGTCAGCCCTCAGCCTGTCCTGGTGTCTGGGGTTATTTTTCTCTAGGTGCAGGACCCTGCACTTGCCTTCATTGAATTTCAGACAGTTCTTCTCTGCCCATCTCTCCAACCTGTCAGGGTCCTTCTGAAGAGCTGCACAGCCCTTGGGGGTATCGGCCGCTCCTCCGGCTTTGTGTCATCAACAAACTTGCTGAGGAGGCACCTCCCACTTCATCCGTCATTGATGACTAAGTTGCGCAGTCCTGGGCCCAGTATTGAACCTTGGGGGACACCACCAGTGACAGGCCTCCAACTACACCCTTTGCCACTGATTAAAAACCTCTGGGATCTGCTGTGCAACAAGTTCTCAATCCACCTCACTGCCCACTCATCCAGTCCACACTTCCTCAGTTTTCCTAGGAGGACGTTGTGAGAGTGTCAAAGCCTTGCTGAAGTCCATTCAGACAATATCCACTGCTTTCCCCTCATCTGTCCAGGTAGTTTTTCCATCATCGAAGGCAATCAGGTTGGTTAAGCATGATTTACCTTAAGTGAATCCATGCTGACTGCTCCCGATCATCTTCTTTTATCCATATGGATAGGGATGGCTTCCAGAATGAGCCATTCCATCACCTTTCCAGGGATTGAGGAGATGCTGGCTGGCTGGTAGTTCCCTGGGTCCTCCTTGCGCTTTTTGAAGACTGAGGTGATACTTACTTTCTTCCAGTCCTCAGGCATCTCTCCTGATGGCCATGACCTTCCAAAGATAATCGCGAGTGGTCTCACTGTGGCGTGTGCCAGTTCCCTCAGCACTTGTGCCTTCATCCCATCAGAGCACATGGACTTGTGGATGTGAAGTTTAATTATATGGTCTTTATCTAACCCAGTCTTCTCACCTGAGGGGAAGTCTTCTTTCATCCAGACCTCTTTCTTCCCTGATCTCCGGATTCGGGGATTGCCTTGGCAGTGAAAACTGAAGCAAAGAAGGTGTTCAGTATCTCTGCCTTCTCTGTAGCCTCTGTTGGCAAGGATCCCTGTTCCATTCAGTAGCAGGACCACATTTTCTCTAGTATTTATTTTGTTTTTGGTGTATTTGGAGAAGCCCTTATTATCCTTGACATCCTTAGCCAGATTTAATTCCAGATGGGCCTCGGCCTTCCTCATTGCATTACTGCATACTCTGACACCATCTTGGGTAGCCCTTCTCTGCTTCCATCTCACCTATCTCCTGCCTGTGTCTGAGTTTTGGTCTGACAAGAGTTAACAAGGAGAAACACAAGGCCTTGAATCTGTGCCAGCCCTGTTCACCAACAGACAAAACACTGATGTGTTTTCTGTGCTGTTTTGGTCACAAATCCAAAACCCTGCACTGTGGAAGGTGCTGTGAAGAAAATACACTCCATGCCAACCACATGTGGTATGACATGTGGAAAATGTACTTGAGGTTTTGTCCTCCTAAATCTTGCTGTTCTGATTTGAACCTTTATTATTGTCAGTTCATACTATTTGTATGTTTGAATAAATGACATCTTAAAATACATTGTATTTTGCATGGCCCAACAAAATGGATTTGACTTAGTCATGTTCTTGGAGGTTGGCTAGTAGACAGAGTAGTGGGTCATTCATTTTTAGCAAACTTTTAAGAAAGTGTTTTTAATTATTATTTTCTTCTGTGCCGCTGCTGAAGGTTGTATTTCTACCTAAAATAGTCATCTTTTCGGCAGAAGATTAGTACAAACTGGAACTTACATGTATTTATTTCACCTTCTAGATAGATGGTCTGCTGAAAGTAGAAGTCTGTAAAAAAATAATCCACTTGCCTCACTGGGAATTGTAGCTTATTTTTTAAACTATCAAGATAGAAAGCATATATAGCATACTTTATGCTCGGTTTTTTGTTAACAAATCTGAAATTGAAGGATTTTATGTTGACACGTGCTTACTTCAAATGATTCTTTGAAACACAATATGAGGGAAAAATGCCAAAACAAGTGCAGGCAGCATTTAAAGTATTTTCCATACCAATTTTAGACTTCTTCACCTGATTCTTCCAATGAGAACTCCCCAGCTACCCCACCTGATGAGCAGGGCCAAGCTGATGCTCCACCCCAGCTTGAAGATGAGGAGCCTGCATTTCCACACACAGACCTGGCAAAGTTGGATGACATGATCAACAGGTATTTTCACACTTTCTTCAGAGGGTGTTGATTATTTTTGCAAATACCTTGGTAGTGGAATCAGGATTTTTACATCTTTCTTTCACCAGATTTCTTGAAATAATTTTTTTTTATTGAGTTAAAGTTGTAAAGAGAAAGTGGCTCAAAGCAAAGTAGGTTTTTGTTTGGGTTGGGTTTGGTTTTTTTAGCATAGTAATCGTCAGGGCCTTTAAAATGTATATACTTAACCTATATTAAAAGCATTACAAAAGGTCAAGGAGTCTTGATTTTTCAGAAGCACAATTGAAATTTGGGTTGGTTTTGTTTTTGATTATAGGCCTCGATGGGTTGTTCCTGTGTTGCCGAAGGGGGAATTAGAAGTTCTTCTAGAAGCTGCTATTGACCTAAGTAAAAAAGGTAAGCTGAAAAGACAATTAATGATTATTGGACCCGTGTGTAAAGTCCATTTTTGATCTTTTGAATCCCCAGTGGAGGCTTAAAAATTCGTAATAATTTCAGCATTTCTGTTACAACCCTTGCCCTGAAGATTGTGTCAGACTGCTGTGCAAAACCTTCACAGATCGGAAATTTTAAGAAGCCATTAGTGTAGTTAGAAATTAGGTGCCTTAGCATGAGTAGGAAAGTTGAATAAGCTCACAGACATAAAAATGCTGTCATTCCTGTCATACCTGTTTTCTGTATTCACTTTGATATCAGACTTAGTGGGTTTGGTCTTTACAGCAGATACTAAAACTCAAAGAATTCTAGTTGTGGGGTTTTTTTGTACGAGTTACTCGTCTGTCTTTCAAATATCCTGCTATAATTTTTTGTTCAAATTTGGCACACACATACGCTTGGGAATATTAGAGAAAACTTAGAATTTTAAGCAGCACAGCTCAGACTAATAGTCCTACCAGTGCATGTTGTGTCTGATTTGGAAGTAGGAGGGCTTTGTATCAGGACTGTGGATGCTTTTGCTAAATTGTACGAGTCGGACTGACAGGTTCTTCATGTGTTCTGGAAAGTTCTGTTCTCCTGAGAAGTGGCTTTCGTCTCCTATTCCAGTTAGTGTTTGTTACCCCAGTGCTTGAGTAATACTGAAAGTCAGATCAAAATAATTTTTTAGATTATCTCCACTTACCATCTAGTTGTGTTTCAAATATAGCGTCATATAAAGTGTTTGTTCCTACTTTTGCGTGCTGCTGGCCCATGATGACTTCATTTCCATGTTAATAAGTTATTCTTAAACAGTTTTAAGACTGAAAAGCTGATCGTGGTCATGATATTCTGGGTTATTTTGATTGTTAAGTCTTTCTTGCTTTGGAGCACTTTCTGGAGAAACAAAATTTAGGGTGCATCTTTGTGATCCAGCATAGGGTGATGACATTGTTGCTGATTTATCAGCCGTAGTTGTGCTTGTCAGCGGTGCCTTTATGTGTAGCTGGGTCTGGCAGGAATCCTGAGGCGAGTGTAGGATGTTCAAGTGATCACATCTGTTCAGAAGCAAAAGAAATGCCAGTTTACCGAAAGAAAATGCAGCCACCCTTGTGTCTGGGTTGTTGGAACAGTGCAGTAAAGAGAAATTCTCCACCTGTGATTTGTGGGAGAGGAGACGTGTGTTCTGCCAGCTGTTAAGTCATCTTTAAAAAAACAGAAACCAAAACCAAAAAGCTGTCAATGCAATGAAGTAATAAGAGCAGAGTGAGAGTTTTAGCTATTCCTAACATCAATTTACTTCCCCAAAGCATCGGCTTAGTTGAAAGTTCCAAACAAAAAACTTATCTTTCCTTTTGAAGTTGTAAAAAGCAGTGGAAATGTATTCATATGCTTTATGCACTTTGATTTTTATTAAGTTGTTGGTGTCCAAATATAAAAAGTACTTCTGTGTTGCTATTTAATAATGTTTCCTCTTGCCCTCTAGATGAATTCCTATGTGTATACGTATGCAAGGATTATTGGATAAGGAGAAAACAAGGAGAGCTGTTAGAAGTAGTTGTTTAACTGTGTTATCTTTACAGTTACCTCCTAGATTTTTTTTCTTTGCTACTTGAAATTGCATGACAGCTAAGAAGGTTCTTTTTTTAAATAACTTCCAGTTCTCAAGGAATATGAAAGGGCATAACTTGGTGTAACTGGCACTGTTTTGGTAGCTCAGAACTTGGCAGACACTGTGTCACAGTAGTGTATGTATAGAGAAGTAACATAAAGGATTCTGTTGTGTACATTTCTTAATAGACTGAAAATGTGTTCCGTTACCAGGGTAAGATCTAAAATTGGACACCTTGCTGCCTGTCTGTGGGAATTTTTCATATTCTGAGGAGTTCTGTTTCAAAAAGGAGAAACTGAAAGGAGAAATAGAAAAATAAGCAGCTGTTGAGTTACATGGATTCTGTATTTCATTCTGTATCTCATTTAAATTGTGAAACAATAGAACCTAGAAAGAGCCCGCTATGGTTTTTTTGTCAAGCAGCATTTTCTAGTGATTAGAGTTCTTAAATAGCTTTTATTCCTAACACAGCCAGTGGCCCTCAGCATTCTGGAGTGACTCTGGGGTAACTAGTCTTTGTGACCGTGTCTATAAAACAAGAGTGATATTTGCATCCTCTTTAAATCTTTCCAGGAACTAAAATTGAAAGGGACGTAACTAATTGTAAGTACTAGTGAGAATTAAATTCAAGTGCAAGGAGCAAATTTGACAGGGTAGCATAAATCCTGTCTAGACTGTGACTCGCGTTATTTTTGGCAGATGCATTTATTTATGGAAACTTCTCTTTTTATGTGTAGGCATCAGTGTATTAGTCGTTGTTAAGCAAGCCATGAGACTATCAAATGTGTTACTGGAGTTACTTGGTTATAGAAGAAAACCTATTTGGAAAATACTATTCAATAGCAAGACTGGTGTTTATCTTCACAACAATTCTGAAATACTTACCCAAGTGTTTTCAGTAATGAGATTTGCTCCAGAAATAAAGGTCATATTGAGTTGGATGCCATAAATTTTAAAGTGAAAAGAAAAAGTTTGTTTGGTTTGTTTTAGAGTTTTGTTTTTTTCTAGACCACTCTTTCAAAAGGATTTTATTGCTCCTAATGTTTACATTCAGTGTTTAACATGCTGCCAGAACTTTCCAATGTGACACACTTAAGCAGGATGCAAGGCAATTTTTGGAGTTTGTAGCTTATTTAAACTGGAAAGAGACTTCACTACACAGCGTAAACCTTGAGACTTGGTCCCAGATCTGTTTTTTGATGAATAACGAAGGCTTACAGAGTGGGAAAGAGAGGCCTTAGTGCCAGAAAAAAATAAATTCGTGTGTGCATGTGTGCATCCAAAAGTTAGGCAGCCCAATAATAGGAGTTGTTCCCAACATCCACTGAAGACCCGTCTCCATCTCTGTCCAGATGGTTCGTCTGCATTTCTGTGGAACCACTCTGACTTCCTTTCTGAAGCTGTATTTTCTGCATTTCCTTGAAATAGTTGTTTTTAGCCCTCTTCACTCACTGAGTTTTACTGTTAAAAAGTAAATAAGAGATAACATGAAGAAGAATGGAAGATAAAGATTGTACTTATTTTTGCTAGTGTATCTGCATGTTGCAAATATGAGGAAAAAAAACCCCATCACATCTTCTTAAAAATAATTTAAAAATTATATAAAGGGGTGTAATTTTTTGAGGTGGCTTTACTAGAACACTAATCCATCAGGTTTTTTGTCCGTTCAAGCTTATGTAAGTTTGTCTTCATACAAGGCTTTTTAAAAAATTAATTCCGAAGCTTTAAACACCAAACCTTTGAAGTCCAAATGTTGTGGTTTAACCCCAGCGAGCAACTCAACCCCACACGGCCTCTTGCTCACTCTCCCCTGCTGGGATGGGGGAGAGACTCTGGAGGGTAAAAGTGAGAGAACTCGTGGAATGAGGTAAAGACAGTTTCAGAGGTAAAGCAAAAGCTGTGTGTGCCAGCAAAGCAAAACAAGGAATTCATTCACCGCTTCCCATGGGCAGGTGTTCAGCCATCCCCGGCACAGTAGGGCTCCATCACATGTAGTGGGGGCTGGGGAAGGCAAAGATCATCACTCCAAACGTACTCCTTCCCTTCTTCTTCCCCCTCCTCCGTGTGCTGACCGTGACACCGTGTGGTCTGGGATATCCCTGCGGTCAGTAGGGCTCCGCTGTCCCGGCTGTGTCCCCTCCCTGCTCCTTGTGCACCCCCAGCCTGCTTGCTGGCAGGGTGTTGTGAGAAGCAGGAAAAGCCTTGGCTCTGTGTTATTGCTGCTCAGCAGTAACAAAAACATCCCTGTGTTATCAACACTGTTTCCAGGACAAATCCAAAACATGGTCCTGTACGAGCTACTGTGAAGAAATCAACACCAGCACACCAGATCTCTTCTTTCAACATTAGAAAACAACTACTAAAATTCCACCTTTTGATTGTTGTTTTTCTTTTCTATTTTAAAATAGGCCTTGATGTAAAAAGTGAAGCATGCCAGCGATTTTTTCGAGATGGGTTAACAATATCCTTCACAAAAATCCTTACAGATGAGGCAGTGAGCGGCTGGAAGTTTGAGATTCATGTGAGTTTTTAAAGTTGTGTTTCGGAAAAGGATGGTAATTTAAATAGGGGAGGAGACTGTAAAATCTGAATTTCATTTTTGAAACTCAGCAGTAAACTGTAAGAAGGCTCTTGTATGTAGGGATCCTGGTGGGCAGGGGGGAGTCACCTCTCTGTCATTGTTTCACTTTATGGCCTCCAGTGTTTTTGGAAGGAAATAAAACCTGAGAGATGATATGGGGAGGAATGGAACTGTGTATGTTTGCTAGTGCAGCTCTTTTTGGGCTGGCTGTCTTTGGCCAGATGTCTGGAGACCTGCATATTTCTGTGTGCATGCTAGGACATAAAGCTTTTAGCAACCTGCTGACTCCTGAGTGTTCGTAACAGCTGCTTGAATGTAAAAATTACCTGCTGGACAGCTAGATACGTGCTAAGTGAGAAACTGTAAAGATCTTCATAAGCAAATTTAAAATCTATGAGAAAAATGGGAGAAAAAAGGAAATGTTAATAGTACAGTGGTGATGCATGAATGTCTCATCTAAAAACATTTGTGTCTTTTCCCTAAATTTAATTTCTGGCTGAAAGCAGGTAGTTTAAAGTTCGTTTAAAGCTTTCGTTGGAGGAAGTACAAATTAAAATACAATGTTGTAAACCTCTTATGCAACTCTTGCATGGTAGGTACAGATGGTTCAGAGTTTATAGTTCATATTCATTGTACAGTCACCTGCCGTGTTCTTAGTTGTTGTTTTTTTCTTAACAGAGATGTATTATTAACAACACTCATCGACTAGTGGAACTATGTGTGGCCAAGCTGTCCCAAGATTGGTTTCCCCTTCTTGAACTTCTTGCCATGGCCTTAAATCCTCACTGCAAATTTCATCTATACAATGGTACTCGTCCCTCAGAAACAGTTCCTGCAGGAGTCCAGCTCGCTGAAGATGAACTTTATGCCCGTCCTCCTGACCCACGATCACCAAAGGTATGAGAACCTTTTCAGACCCGTGGATTTAATTTCATGCAGTGTTACCCAATGACACAGTAGCTGCAGAGAAGTGTTTTTAGAGGGAGAAGGGAAAAGCCACCTTTATTCTCTTTAAGATGTTCCTCTGCTTATGACTCCTGGTAGTGATTTAAGGTGCATTTCCCCTTCTAACTCCTCCCGTCTTTGGTCCACAATCAAACTGTGCCATGTGTTTCTGTGGTAAGCTGGCACAGCTCTCTTGGAATGCCATTCCCACTGTGTTAATTGGCTTGCTTGGGTTTGCCAGTTGATGGATTTGCCTTCTCACCTAACGTGATTTTGTAGACGGCGCATTTTGAGGAGAGGATTATGTGATAAAGTAGGAATTTTTCTCTCCAACTAATAGTTTCTCTCCAAACTAATAGTTTCCAATGATGGGAGAAATGTTTTTAATTGGACATAGGATGCTAGCATCTGTAGGTTTTGGTGGTTTTGGTTTGGTTTTGCCAGGGGGGTGGTGTTTTAAAGGTTTGGTTTCGAGGTTTTTGTTTGCTTTTAATTATTTGTTTGTTTTTGTACTTGTGGTTTCTTGGGGTTTTGTTTTGTTTTGTTTTTTTAACAGGCAGTGCAGATTAGTAATCTTTTGGTTCTTGGCTCTGAACTTTTTCAAAATGGAGCTCAAAGTGGCATTGAGATGACATTAGGAGTTAATTACAGGTTTTTTGCTTTCTTTTTTTATTTTTTTTTTCTTTTCAGTAGAACTGCCAGCTGTTAATATGTAAGAATCAAATATAAAGAAGTCCTAGGACTTCCTGGCATTGCTAGTTCTGCTTAGAAGAATGTTATTTTGCATTCTTGAAGTCTTTATATGTGGCATTATCACATCCAGGGCCAAGAGAAAATACCAAAATTAGCATGCTTTCTGTAGTAACTCAGCAGCCAAAGCAGAACCTGAAGTACAGTCAATTTTATTCCTGTATATATTTGATAAATTTCTTTGAACAGCATCTGTTCTTTGACATGGTAAGAGGAAAGATCTTGTTGCTATTTTTAAGCATTTCCTTAAAAATGAAATTTATTGTGTAAAGACTTTTTTAAAGCAAATTTTTGTCATTAACAGGTACTTGAAAGTATTTCTAGATGATAATTTGTTAATGTCAGAAAATAATTGTTTGGTATATTGCAGGGTTGGCTCGTAGATCTTATCAACAAGTTTGGCACATTAAATGGATTTCAGATCTTGCATGATCGCTTCATGAGTGGGTCAGCGTTGAATGTTCAGATCATTGCAGCTCTCATCAAGTAAGTTTTTTTTAAATAATAATTGATGCGTTTGGAAAAATTGGCCTCAGTGTAAAATACTCTGTTAGCACAAAGCTTAGTCTTTTCTTAAAGCACTTGCCCTCACTCTATCTCTTAGCTGGTTGTGTTTACCTTCACCATTTCATGTACTTCTAAGTAGACGTGAGTTTCTTGAATTAATTGCACTGTACTATCATCTTAATATTACACAACTACTGATTATGGCGCTTCTCCCTTTTTCTTTCTTTTTTAGGCCATTTGGACAATGTTTTGAATTTCTAACATTACATACAGTGAAGAAATATTTCCTTCCAATTATAGAAATGGTTCCACAATTTTTAGAAAATTTAACAGATGATGAACTGAAAAAAGAAGCAAAGAACGAAGCCAAAAATGATGCTCTGTCAATGATAATCAAATCTCTAAAGAACTTAGCTTCAAGAGTTCCAGGACAAGAAGAAACTGTAAAAAATTTAGAAATATTTAGGTTAAAAATGATACTTAGGTAAGATGCTACTTCTAATATGATATGCCACTGCTGACGTGTTTTTCCACACTTCTTACATTAAATCTCTCTCACAGGTTGTTACAAATTTCCTCTTTCAATGGTAAAATGAATGCACTAAATGAAGTTAACAAAGTAATATCCAGTGTGTCATACTATACTCATCGACATGGTAATCCTGAAGAGGAGGAGTGGCTTACAGCTGAAAGGATGGCAGTAAGTTCTCCTTTTCACTCAAGTTCATTGAATAAATTTTGTTTCTTCTTATTACTTTAATTGTAGAAGTGGCTATATACTGTGGATCCAGCACACACTGCTTGTGTTCATATCTAGGGTTAGAAACAGTGGGTATCATGTGAAGGTAACACATCATTTTGATAGTAGCCTTTCTGTGAAAAAAAAAAAGGCTGTATTTGTGTCAAAGCTGCTGCTAAAAACATGCCTCAAAAATGGAACCTTGAGTATTGTGGGGTTTATATAGTGTTTTAAAAACCCAAACAAACCTATGTAAAAAAAAGTGCCACAGTAACTAGAGATTTAATGGTCATTTAAATAAGGATATAGTCTGGGTTTTGTGGGTCACCTTTTTCTCTGTAGAGTTCCATGTGACTGCTCTGCTTTTCACATTTCAGAAGCTGGATTCTGCGGTACAGAAAGTTTTAGATATCACCTTTTTTTTTTAATTTAGTATTTACATATTTTGAATACTGTTGCTTGAGTGTATACATAGGGAACTATGAAAATGAGTATTTATAGAGTTAAGAATGATTTTCTCTTCATCTGTGTGAAATTTAGTCATGTTAAGTGGTTTTTACACTGTTCTGCCCCATTGCTGTGATTTGGCCACCTGTTTTCAGGTTTGTAATTTACAAAAGGACATCTGATGAGAAAGAACAGCTGGAGTTTGGTTTTTTTTAAAGCAATAGGAGGAAATAAGTCTCTTTTTTACGTATTCCCTACAGTTTGGCATCACAGACAAGGTCTGTGTTTTTAAATGAAATCTTGTAGATTTATGTATTTCATGAGACTAGGTTGAATGTTCTAAGTCTGTAATCAAAGACACTGATGGAAGGTGCTGTGCTGTGGATGTTTGTTTTCTCTTTTGGTGTTCACAGGACACCCACCTTTACTTCAGCTGGAACAAAACACCTGATCATGTCAGTGACACCACTGAAAAAATTGCGTCTACTTAAATATGGCTTGAATATTTGTCTCTAATCAGAAGCATTTCAAACCCTCTAAGTGGCAGTACTGAAATAATGTAATCTTTTTTATATTTCAGTCCTTATGTCCTTGTTATGGGATATGCTGTAGGCATAGCAGTAAAGTTAGAAGTGTCTTAAACAATTTGGTTTTGATATTTAATGACTTTGAATTGGAATGTAAAAATTTTGTTCTTTGAATAGAGACGTTAACTGTTCTTCACGTTGGCTCCTCATGTTTGAAGTCATTTGAACATTTTTATGCTTTGAGTTCATGATTTTAATATGCCTGAAAAAAATGTCCCCTTAAGATATCACAGTGACAAGCATAATAGGTTATTTTTAATGCTGATTTTTTTTTTTTAAAGAGGAAATTGAAGTTAGAGATAAATACCTTCGCCTTGTGCTATATCTCTCTTGCTTAATCTGTAACAGGTTGAATTTTTTCTTTGTAGTTTAAATATCAATGATGGCACCTGAATAATTTGAGATGGCACTACTTTTTTTTTTTATATTCAGGAATGGATCCAGCAGAACAATATTTTATCAATTGTGTTGAGGGATAGTCTTCATCAACCTCAATATGTGGAGAAGTTAGAGAAAATTCTCCGTTTTGTCATCAAAGAGAAAGCCCTCACTTTGCAGGATCTTGACAACATTTGGGCTGCACAGGTAAATAATTAAAGTGCTCGTCTGCTACTGCACAGGAGGGATGTTGTTGTATGTCATGTATTGAGGAGACAACCTGGGCTTCTTTTGCTTAGTGTTAGACAAAGCTGAAGAAAAAACTGAAATCAAATGGTGTTCTTTTTTGGGGTTCTGGATCTCAAAATTGTCTTCTCAAATGTCTTCAGCGGAAGGGATCAGCTACACACATATGGAAAGTCTAAAGGAACAGTTGAAAACATGGTGCAAAAGTTACTCCTTCTAAGTTTTAAGGAACCTGCAGTGTTGAGCAAAGACATGATAATGCATTTTAAAATAACAAGTTCTGTAATGCTGATCTGAGTTCACCACAGTTGTGTAAATTTGTCCTGGGCAGAGCATGATTAGTAAGACTTATAATATAATGATGATAATAATAATATAATAATAATGGCTGTTCTAGAAGTTAAGTGCAAATTCTTTTCTTTGTAAAGATTATTTTTGAAAAATTACAAATTTTGCAATACTGATTGGTTACTTAAATGACTGGTGGATCTGATCTTCCTAGCTGTGGGTTGCATGAGTTTAATACATAGAAGGGGCCGCTGAAGAGACAAAATCATGAAGAATTATTGACAATAGAGAAATGAAAAGTCATTTTAGGATAGAAAACAAGCACAAGTGCGTAGATCCTTGTTCATAAATAATGGGTAGTGAAACTGATTGTAGGAGTAAGCCCTCAGGCCAATCTTTCAAGTCTGGGAAGGGTAAATCTGATTAGCAAGACAGAGCTGTACTGGTTTGGACAGGGATAGAGTTAAATTTCTTCACAGTAGCTTTTGTAATAACTATGTAAGTAAAGCAGAAGATTTACCTGTAGATGTCAACCCACGAATTTTCTCACTTTTACCCTCCTGATTCTCTTTCCCCATCCCCCTGTGGGGGAAGGGTGAGCGAGCAGCTGTGTGGAGCTCAGTTGGCAGCTGGAGTTACACCATGACAAGAGCTAATACAGGAGTTGGGTGGTATTATATCCGTAGTTTGCATGTGTTCATGCTGTTCTGAAAATGTAACAGTTTGGCTTCAGTGGACTTATCCAGGTGTCCCTGTACTACTTTCAGGTTGCCCTTCAAACCCTTGGGACTGATTCAACTAAATTCATAATGTCTAGACTTCAGTTCCATCCTGATAGTAACTGCACAGGCTGAAAGTCAATGAAGTCTTTTCTCATTATCCCAAAGCCCTGTTCAGAAAATTTCATCATGTAACAGAGCAGTACACAGATTACTTGAATTAGGGTCTGTGATTGCAGTTACTTTTTAGCTTGTGATCTGTAGATATTTCCAGACTACAAGATGTCTGTGGGGCAAAAAAAAAAAGAGACTTTGAGAGGTTAGTTTGCTGTTAGTAGGCTTATTTAGCTGGTGAGACCAGAGCCTCACTTTTAATAAGAGGGAGGGGAAAAATTCTGAAATTTGGGAAAAAAAGTCTTCCAAGCAATTACATTGCTCCTAATGCCTGGAAATGGATGTGGATAAGCTGGTTTAAGTCAAACTTGCTACCCTTCCAGAGAAATGTGAACAAGTGGTACAACACTTAAAAGGTAGAGATAGTCCCCAGCAGTTGGGAAAAAAAAAAAAGAATGAATAAATAGGAATAATTTAGGAATAAGTCTCCCATGACCTTAAATACCCAGCTTTCTCTGCTCACCTCTTACGCTTTCAAGTATGTGGCTACTGCAGTGGTCTTGCTGTAGTTTTGCCCTCTATTTTTTTGTGAGAAAAAATTTATTTGTGAGAAAGTAACTCTTAATTCAGGTAGATGGTTTCACTGCGGCTTTAACCAGGGAATTAAAATAGACTAAAAATTAAGAATACCAAAATCTGCTAGTACAGAATTACCAACTTCACTACTCCCTATGTACAGTAGTTTTTAGAAGTTCTTATTAAGTGACTGTTGTAACAGCAGTTGGAGCATGCAATTCAGTAGTGAGGAGTTGATTTACTATGTAGCTTTATATAACAGGCAGGTTATTTTAGCTCGGCCTCTGCAGCAGTGGTGAGGTTTGCTTTTGGGCTCTAGTGGTTGTGCTGCTGCACCAGAGAATCTCGGTTAAAAACTAGAATAAAAATAAGTAGTTTATTAAAGTAATACAGTCACACTGCTTTTGCTTTTAGAAGGCAACCTGAGTTTTAATTTTATTGAAGTGTTTTTGTGTCTTACAAAGCCACTGCTCACAGTATAGAAGTGTATTTGATTCAAAGAGTAATGCTGGAAGTCTTTAAAGGCAAGCATTAGGTTGCAGCCTCTGGAGTTGCAGGGAAAGATCCAGCTGGACAGGACACAAAATGGCAGAGGTTGAGGTCTCATTATTCTGGAGTATTTAATTGGAACTTTACAGGCACTTCCCTATTTCTGCAAAGGAAGCTGGGATGTCACACACCACATTTGTTCTCTCCTCTCGCTGTCTGGTACTGCTTCCCCATGTCTGTCAAAAACC
This sequence comes from Cephalopterus ornatus, assembly GCA_013396775.1. Lineage (NCBI taxonomy): Eukaryota > Metazoa > Chordata > Aves > Passeriformes > Cotingidae > Cephalopterus > Cephalopterus ornatus. The sequence continues at coordinate 39,742 of VZRE01015753.1, read as the reverse complement.
TCCCAAGACAAGACTGTTACATGCCTTATTCTTACTCTCCTTGCTCCCCCCAGGAAGGAGCTGTGCATACTTCTGTTTTTATTTGTTATATTATAGATGCTCTTTCCATCCTGCACTCTCTCAGGTTTTTTTTCTATCCAGGAAATAGTCTGATAAGAGAAAAAAATTATACAATATTTTGCAAAATCGAGTGGGTTTAGTAATTCCCCCTCTCATAATCTGACTCGTAACATGAAAACGAACATTACTGCTTAAATTTACTTTATTTTAAATGAAAATTTATGGCACGCTATAAAGAATTTAAGGCACAGCATGTAACAAAGCTGTTAGTCTGTTTTTTGTTTTTAAGTGAATTACTGATGCAAGCTTTTAGAAGGAATTGAATTTCAAAACTGCTTATTCATGTATTTTTAATAGTGTACAGAGATTAATTACATCAGAATGTGTATTCTGTGTATTTGGTTTGCATTTTTTTATTCCTCACTTACTAGAAAGTTTTTTACAGTAAATCAGTTGAATCACATAGTCCAAATTTGTTGGTTTTGAGCGCGGATGTAAAGTACAGGATGCTTTTTTCCCCTTATTGTCTTCCTCCTTAAATGTCAAAATTGTGGTGTACACCAAACTCTGGGTTGAAGTCATGTCTAGTCTAATACTGAACATCTTATCCTTAGTTATTTGATTGTTAGATTTGTAAGATGAAAAGCTGCTGGACATTCAAATGTTGTCTGCCAACAAGTTGTTTGTAATAGAAACCTTTAGTTGTCCATGAATCCACTACCACTATGTGGAAATCCTAAAAATTGGTTTACAGCTTACGACACCTCAGTGAAATTCATTGCAGAAGGGGATTTTGAGTCTCTTCTTGTTAAAAAAAAGAAAAACAAGCATACAAAACAACATTGAATAAAATACTGATTTGTAAGTTAAAATACCCTTCTAGACTTTATTGTTCACTGTCCCAGTTCGGTTTTGTAACAGCAACAAAAAAATAAATATTGTGATGCTGCAGTATTTATATTCTAAATAAATACTTGTGCACACACACAGAGGACACTTAAATACTTTCACATACAAGGGAAATCTAAATGTTGTGAATTCCCAGTGAAGCAAGTGTTCAGTCTGCCCTGCTGCTCCCACAGCATCAGCTCTTCTTGCTGGCCACCTCAAACAGTCTGCTTGTGAAAATGGTGTTGGATGTCTTGCTGCTTGACTTAAATATGAATTGCTACAAATGGAGGATTCCTTTTCTCTTCTCAACAGGCAGGAAAACATGAAGCCATTGTAAAAAATGTACATGATCTCCTCGCAAAATTAGCTTGGGATTTCTCCCCTGAACAGCTTGATCACCTGTTTGATTGTTTTAAGGTAATTATGTGTGTTTTGAGTGGATTCAGGAAATGGGTTGTGAAGTTTCTTGCAGATTTGTGGCTTTTTCAGTGTCTTACTTTCTACTTATTTTAGATAGTTGGTTTCCGTGTGTTAAAAGACTTCTTAATGTTTAAGAAAAGTGTCTAATATTCAGTTCTAGAAATGCTATTCTTTAATGAGCACTCCTTGTGAGATTTTTCTGTTTATTTCCTGTCTAAACAAAGGCTAGTGATTCTTGTTTAGTAGACAGTTTTGTTTTCTGGTTTGAACACTTTGGGGTCATGCACATCTGCTGAAGCCTGTAGTATTAAAGTTTTAACCTTTAGCAATCCTAGGAATATAGAATTTTCCAAATAAAATAAGGTACTTATCCTAAAGACTTTTTTACTATTTTTTCCAAATTAATAAATGTTGGTGATTTAGTAAATGTTGTTTTTTCTCCTGGCATTGGAGTAGTTTTTGTCAGGTTTATCAACCAGTGCTACTTTTGATCTTTAAGTGGAGGAGATCAAGGACTTCCGTTCCCCACTCCCCCAACTTCCTCTTTATCATGTAATCATTTTTCTCTATTTAGCACACATACAGAATGAAACAACCCCAGGAAGATAAAGTTGAATGTTTATAAACATATAATGATTTGATTGAAATCACAAAACAACTTGTTTGTGAAAGTCTAGTTACTTACGGGCTTTTTATGTATAACATTTAACATTTACAGCTTCCAGCAGTGGTGTTCTCTGGCTTGTTTAACTCTTTCACTTTTAGGATGTGATCTGCTGTTTCACTGTTAGGACACGATGAGCTTTGTAGTCTGTTTTCTGTTTTTGGATAAATGCGTTATAGGCATATTTTGGCTTACGTGCAATTTGTGCTCTCGTTAATGGGGTCCTGTCGTTTGGTGAATATGGGTCTAATGTTCTGTACTTCAGATGCTGAACTCAGTGCTCAGAAATTCTGTGTGTAAACTGTTGTGTCTGACCTTGAGAGATGGATGTAAAGTGATGTTATATTGAAAGCTTTCTCAGGAAAAGGTTAATTCAATGCAGCAGACATTTGTTTCAGTCAGATTCAGAGGCACAAGTGATACTAAAATTTTACTCACATAGTAATTATAAGTTATCTAAGAAGTCTTTAAAGATTAAGCACAGTTTTGTGAAAGCATTTGCAAGAAACAGCTAAGTTCACTCTTTGACTGTTGGTGAACTTGTCAGTGGTAATGTTAACTTTTACTAGCGCATCTATGATCTTTAAACAAAGAGCTGCTTTTTTTTTAAGCCTCAAGTTGAATGCACTTTAATTGTAAACAGTAGAAGAGCTCTTCAGCTGTGTCTGGCTTATGTACTAGGAGCTCTTTATTTTTAATGAAAAAAATTAATGTGAAAGTTCTTGGTGTAGTTGCATCACTTTATTGTTGCATCATTTGTTAACAGTGCAGGTTATATGTAGAATTTTTAAAAAAAGACTGGTTTTTATAATTTTTTTTTTAAATATTAGGCAAGTTGGACGAATGCAAGCAAGAAACAGCGTGAGAAACTGCTTGAGTTAATTCGCCGTCTCGCAGAGGATGACAAGGATGGTGTGATGGCACACAAAGTGCTGAACCTTTTGTGGAATTTGGCTCACAGTGATGATGTACCAGTTGATATCATGGACCAGGCTCTTAGTGCCCATATTAAAATCTTAGATTACAGCTGTTCGCAGGTGAGTGATCTGGTATTTTCTGCTGTGAAAGAAGTCACTGAGTTTTCTTCCGTTCTCCATGAAAAATTGAAGGGATTTGGTAATTAACCAAAAGTGTTCCCTATCATAGATTTGTATTATTGTACCAACATCCTGGTACTTTAAAAATGTTACTGGACATATTTTAATTAACACAGTTTGTGCTTTAACTGGAGGGAGTGAAGTTCATCAGTTTGCCTGTCTTGTTGCAATGGGTAACGAGTGCACTGGAGGAATTGGAAGTGGACCCTGCCAAAGTAAATAGGGAGAAAGGAAAAACAGCCCCACTCCTGTCTTTGCTTTTTCCCAAACTCAATCATACTGATCTGTTTTCGTGTTTTGGGTTTTTTTCCCAGTAAGTCCTTATATGTCTTGTAGAATATTAGAAAGGACCTAGCAAGGTCCTTTCCAAACTACTACACACACTCCTTCCCCACCCGAACTTCTGTGGAAGTCTGCCAGAGCAGGGATTCATTACGATCTGAAATTAATCCTTTATCTGTCTTGTTAAGAAACAGTTTCTCATTGTTTTTTGATATTTTATAACAGTGAGTAGAAATAAATGAAAGCTTTAAGAGAGAGCAAATTAATTAAGCACTTCTTAAATAAGTAGTGAGTGCTTAAAGGCACAGAGCTTGTAACACACAGGTGACTGCTGCCAGCATGTTGTGCTGCTCAGATACTTTACTTATGCTTCAGAACTCAGTTTACCTCGAATTTGTTTGGCTTTGTGTGTGTTCTATCTTGGAAACAGTGAGGAAATTATGATAGTTCTGCAATATACTTGATTTTGATTATGAACTGCTGTTCTTTAAGGATCGAGATACACAAAAGATCCAGTGGATAGATCGTTTTATAGAAGAACTTCGCACAAACGATAAATGGGTCATTCCTGCACTGAAACAAATTAGAGAAATTTGCAGTTTGTTTGGTGAAGCACCACAGAACCTGAGGTGAGAATTGAATGCAAATGAAATTTGCTCTGCTAAAAGGTGGATGGGTTGGAAAGAGGCAAATTTAACTTTTTTTTTTTTTACAAGAGCTTGGGAAAGCTTGAGTAAAACCATAAGCTGTGTTGGAAGATGTTCTTGAGTTTGTTTTAGCGTGTATAAATAGTCTCTAAAAATTCAGGCAACTAAGTTCAGTAAGAGACCATTAACTGCTTCTTCAAACGTGCTTTTATTAATTTTTATAATTGTAGTCTAGTGGAAAATCTGAGTTTGTTTTTCTGTTATTCATGGACTTCCCTGCCTAACAATGGAATTGGCTTACTAAGTATATATTTCTATATGGATATATGCACACACATCCAAAAACACAAACATACCCACCCATCCCTGTCCTTTGATGACAAATTCATGCAAGTCATCTAGTTTATATACTTGAAATCAAAGATGACTTTTTGGTCTGGGAGAAATACTCTAGTGATTTTTCTCTCCTGAATGGAATTGTTTTATTGGGAGGAGGGGGTTTGCTTGTTTTGGGGGGGATTAATTTGATTTTTTTTTTTTTTAAAAAGGGAGAAAAAATGAAAAGCACTTGTCTGTTTGGACTTGTTATAGTATATGTGCTTGTTTTAGTTATTTTAAATGTCTTCTCACTGCAGAAATAGCTGAGATTCTGTGCCTCTAACAGTATTTGTATCCACATCAGAATTTTTGCAAACTCCTGAAAAATATTGTTTGCTTAGCAGTGTTGCACAGTTGCTTTGTTTTAATTCTTGTGAGCAGATAAAATATTCAAATCAGTGTTGCTGTTACAGGCGGTTTACAACACAGATCAGGTCAGGGGAAGTTAAGGAAAATAAGCCTCAGTTTGCACAACACTATCTTCCTACTGATATCATATTCATGAGCTGTGATAATACTGCATTCCTGGCTGTTAGAGTTTTCTTTATTCATTTAGTTTGCAACATATTTCTCAATTTTTCATCACATTTTAATCCTTTACAGTTTCACGTTAGTGATTGCTTGAGTTTTATCCAACAAGGTCAGAGAGTTACCTGCTAATTAGCAGAAAAGTCTGTTTTCTGTGTCTTGGAGTCCTTAACCTTTTTTATGCTGTAAGATCCAGGCAAATTAAGCTACCTGATTGTTCAGAGTAGTTGTTTCATTTGAATGCTTTTAACACAGTGCCTTAACAAAGATGCTTTGCTTTAAGTAATTATTGAAGCAGAGCTCACTCAAGGCACTGATTTAGGTTTCTGCTCTGAATTTATCTTGTGAGGAACCAAACTTCTTTTGATAGTGGAAGTTCAGGTTTCCTGTATGGTCTGTGTACAGTTAGATGGCTTGAATGTCTCTCCTCTTTGTTTATCACACCATCTCATCCTCAGATTTCTGGGCAGTCTGCATTGCAGTGTGTAATAACACCTTGTATTTATGCAGGATTTGAAAACAAATATGGCAGGAAAGTAAACTTTGAATTGAAAGTTTTAATCAAGGGACTTAGAAAGACCTCTTCCTGTGGAGCATCCTTTGGTAGCAAGATACTGTTGAGGGAGCTTTTTTAGTCAGGCATTATTACTGCCGAAGTGACTGGGAAACCTATTGAGTGAAAACATCATTTTGAAATAATCGGTGACTTTCCAGTCGTCTTTGTTTTCTCATAACTGTTGACAGGGTTTGGAAGTTGTAATCCATGCATCCCATACCTCTTCCTATCACCTTACCTTACCTGACTTAAAACTTTAATGTCTGACATCCTTCTAACATTTGGACCAAATATAGGTCAAAACAGGTGTTTGTGACTACTGTCTGAAAAACATGTCTGAGAACTTTCTGTGTGCAGCAGTAGTCCCATATTCTTCGTGCTGCTCTTTTGGGGTGGTCCATTTGATTGGTAGTGGCAGTGAAAAGTTCAGTCCAGAACTGCAAAGGCTGCTGATTCCTGGCAAAACTAAGTATAAATTGTCTTATGCCATTGGCACTGTAGAAATTCTTTCGAGAGGGAGGTTTTAATTGTTGCTAGTTATTCATGCAGTTGAACAAAGTGATGAATTGGTTATACAATTGCTTTGGCAAAATTTAGCTCCCTGACCACAGAGAAACGCTACATGTTTTGGGAAGTTCAGCTTAACCAGAATTACAACAGAAAATAATTCTTATGTAAGGGCAAGGACTCTTACAGGTGCAAGGATGCTTTTTAGTACCAAGAAAGAATCTATTACTCAACATGCTGACCTTTACTGTACAGATAATTAATCATCTTAATGTTCTCTGTGTTGGCCGATGGAGGTAGAGCCTCCCACAGACCAATGTCAAGCACTTAAATTTGACCTGTATCTGCCTGAGCAGTAGAAGATCCATCTCCTAAATTATCTGCCCAGAAGAATTAACTGATCATTGAGAGTTCAGGGGTTTTGATAGTGCTTTAGGGCAACAGTGATGCTTCAAGTCACTTTTTAGCCCAAGTAGTAGAATTTGCTGGGATTGGTCACTGCTGTTTGGATTTTTTAATGGTACATAACATTTGTTCATTTAGCACAACAGCTCTCACCTTGAAAAGCTGAGTTATATGGGCAGATAAATAATTTTTTTTAATCCATTTAAATTAAGTGTTTTGAAATTTTGCCTTTGTCAGTTTGCCAATATTATTCTAGCAAATAAGCATTCTGGCTGTGAAATGTCCTTTGTCATATTTCCAAAATACTTCATTAATCCATTTCAAAATGCTATTTTTTCTTTTTATACCTTGGCTTTGGGTATCCATTTAGTAGAAACACAATGAAAATCTGAGTTTTTCTGTTAGCTTCAATTTTTCATGCTCCTCAGTTGTTACCCATTAATGAGTGTGTAGTAACTAATGTGTAATAATATTCCACATTAAATCAATGTGTTCTAATGGCAACATCATAATACAGTCCAACCTTAGATGCTTAAGGAAAACTTTAGTTGCATGTGGAATTTGCTTAAATACTAGAAAGCATGCTAAAAGAGCTTGTCAGATCAGCTTTTGTTCCTGTGCCTAAAGAAAATAATTTTGTCTTTGACTTCATCCTAACAGATGATCAAAATAACAGCTGAGAAAGGAGAGAAGTAAATAATATCTAACATCATCAGTCTTCTGCTGATAAAGCTTTCATGTTGCTATCCTTTGTGAGATTGATACAAATACTTAATATTATGAGTATAAATGTACACTCCGATACCTTGATTCTGCAAAACACCCCCCATCTTGCTTCTGTTTGTTCCTGTAGTTGTGTCATGATCTGTAATTCTTGAATAGTCAGTGTTCTTATTTGCTGTTACCCTTTGTGAATGCAGTTCTCTGTCTAGAGGTAACATCTTGGGTAGTTTCTATTTTAGAGACATCCAGCCTTTTCCTGGGTTTGCTGCTGGTTTATTCTGAGTAAGGAGGGTTGGTGGAGATGGAATGAAGCATAATTGGAAAGTTCCTTAAAGTGAAAACAAAGCATGTTCTGAGTATATGAAGTTCTGCATGTTTTTTCTTTCATGCTTCCTTCCATTTTGTTTTCTCTCTGACAGAGGTCTCAGTCTCTGGGTTTTTTTTTTAACACACTTTGTGTTTTAAATGCCCCTTTCAAACTGTTTTAGAAAATTCTGCATATTATAAAATGTAATCTTCTGAAGACCACAGTGCTTAGGAGGGCAAATTGCATTGGTTGCAGATGACAAAATTATTGCCAGGGTGTTGATGGCTTCTGTCTTTTAAACCCAGATTGGCAGTGATCTCTGGTCCGATGAATCAGTTTATCTGTTGTTGTTACATCTACAGTGAAATGTGGTTATGAGCTGCAAGATCATTGTCAGCTGATGCTGGAACGGGCATTTCTTGCCTTCCCCTCTGTTCTCTAAAGGTGTGGGGATACTGTAGAGTGCTGTAGCTCCTGCAGTGTGGAGACCCTCTTTCCTAGGAAGGATGAGGATTCCTACCTGGAATCCATTAAGGTAATTCTAGGGTCTACTTTTTGAAGTGTTGAAGGGAAGGAGAAAAATTCTGAAATGACATTTTCCTCAGGGCAGGCTATGGGGTCAGCTGAGTGCTAATGAGGAATGTCACTCTTCCCCCTGACACCCACTTGTTTTCTTTTTTTTTCTTTGCCATGGAAGAGCAGCACTAGTTTGCCTTGTTTTTGCAGCCTGGATCAGTGCTCTGATCTACAACTACAGCAGCTGAGACATTGTGAGAGTGTTCTGCAGAGGTGATGAGTCCCCAGGTTCTAGAACTTGATAGTGTTCATGGCATGTGGGTCTTGGACCCAAGCTCTGTATTTTCTTCTGCAGTTTACTTTTGTAATCTAAATATGTCTAGTGTTGTTTAAGAGCAGCATTTTTTGCCAGGTCTTGAACTTATAAGCTAATTATTTATTTTGGATATTTCTTTTCTTGAACTTTTCTGGAGGTTTTTTTTTTTTGGCTCTATGCTCTGTGTATCTGCGTTTTTTGTTTGTACCAACATTTTTCCCAGATAGATATTGTTAGAAAAAAATCAATACTGCTTGCAAGTTTTTTTCACTGTTGAAATAACTGTTGTGATTATTTGCTAGTGTTCTTTCACTGTGGTGTCGAGTTTTACTTAGTGTTTTAATATTAAATATAGAAAACATCAGATGGCTGAGGAGGAAACTGGGTTATGTGTGTAGTAGTTACGCTACAGTTGAGGGTCTCTGTCATTACTGTGCACTTTGTGGGCAGGTATTTCTAGTCTGTCTTGCTGCACAGTGTGCCCTCCAGCACACTGAGCTGCTCAGATCACTTTGATATTTTTCATACATATTGTAACTGTGTAATCCTCACAAATTCGCTGCTTTTAGTAACTGGTAAGAACTGTTGGTACGTCAGAAGTAAAAAAGGAATAATGTCAGAAACTTAATGTGATTTCTATTCAGGAACCTTAAGGAACTTGCATCAAAAATTGTTTGCGTAAATTGATTTCTGAACTCTTAGGCGCAAGACTTCTCTGCTTTTCCTTTAACATTTGTATTTTATTTTCAGTCAAACTCAGCGAAGTCCCCACGTGTTTTACCGACATGACTTAATCAATCAACTTCAGCACAATCACGCCCTAGTTACGTTGGTTGCAGAAAATCTCTCTGCCTATATGGAAAGCATGAGGCAGTATGCTAAAGGTAAGTTTTAACAAAAAATTTGCCTGATAGAGTGTATGAAAATTCCAGCTGAAAATGGAATTGAAAGCAAATTCCCATAATAAAATAACTGTGAAGTTAAATATTTGTTTAATTTTCAGGTATCTGTGGGGTTGAAAGCTTTTATGATGTCTGATTGTGTAACAAAAGCTTAAAAATGCTATTTTTTTCTTTTTTATAGTTGCAAAATGTGTGTTTTATAGCAGAACGTGAGAAAGTGGCAGCTCTCATTTATCTGTGGATTGATAAACATCATCTTGCCCTACTTAAGCTAGGGTAGTTATTTTAGTGGAAAATCCTAGTAGTACAGCTTCTAGTTTTGAATTTTTGAAGGCTCCTTTGAGGGGCTTTTTTAATTACCTCGTTTTGAAGCCAGTATTTGGAATTTGTCAGGGAGAAGGACTTTAAACCACAGGGATACGATTTTTTTTTACCAGGTAATTCCTATTTCTGTTCAGTCGCTTTCTCGCTGCAGTTGTTAGTGGCAGCACTTTGGCAGCACACTGCGTTAGTATTTATATATTTTAGGTTAAACTCAGCCCTTTGCTGATGAATTTACCCTCATACTCTGGGTTAATTTTTAGCTACTGAGGTAGAAGCGTGGAAGTGAACGATAATGGCAAACCAGGAAACTCCTTGTTACACTGGATCGCAGTATTTTAGTATAAAATTAAACCAACACAAGTGAAAGGAGGGGATTTACACTCCTCCTTCCCCACCACTGACTTTACTGACTGGAGCCAGGGACTGTTCTACCCTGGCATCACAACATCCTGCCAGCCTTTCAGGCGCATCTCAGACACGACACAGTATCTTATGGGGGAATTCAGTGTAGATGGTCCAGAGAGGACAGGATATTCGCATGTTCTGAAGTTTGTGTCTTACACCACTTGGGAACGTTGCCTAGACACCTTAAATTTTGGATTTCATTGAATTTTGGAGTAGTAAATATATATATTTTATGTAAAAGATACCCCCAAAATATGTTCTTGAGGACATGTGTGAACAGTGGTGCTCTGTGAAGATGGTCCTTTCGGACAAGGTACAAGTCAATGAGAATGAGATTTAGTTAAATCTGCACACTGCAAATACATTTCTCTATTCAGGAATACATGGGAGTATTACCCTAATATAAGTTCCTTAATTAATGATAGCATTGCACTAATTAGTGTTAAAGTAATACTAAATTATTTGGTCTGTTCTCAAGCCATAGTGTCTTCACAGGAAGGTGGAATAGAACAAGTATTAGTCATGTAACTTCTGTAAGCTGTTGGAGTGCTCTTAAACTTTGCTAACATGATGCAAAAATGCCATTCATTGCAGTGAACTTCACGTTTTAACTATATTGATATCTTACAGTTTGCGATTCTGTTCTTCTTTCTCTTGGGCTTTGACTAGCTGTGAAATCTGGGATTTGACCTCGGGGTTAGGAAGGAAACATCATCAACAGCTATATTCTAATGCGATGCTGTCTTTGTCCAAAAATAGCCTACACATACTGTTGGTGTACAAACTGTTTTTCATACATTTCAGCCACATCCCACTGCCCTGCCCCTCCTCAACTGTAATGACTCGGTTAAGCAGGAATATGAACATCTTCAGTGTGATAGGAATTACACGTGTGTAAAGGGTTTAAATTTAATCTAATTACAAAGCAATTAAATTATGCTTTCCTGAGATGAAGATGTTGCAGAACTTCTCATTTGCATCAGAGAACAAAAACAGATGAATAATAGTGTTGATTATTTTTTATTAGATGCTTTATTACATTATTGAGGGCAACCAGAAAATACCTCCTAATGTTCAGATACTGTACTAAAACTGTAAGACACAGTTCCTGTGCGAAAACCTCTTTAATTTTCAGCTTTATATACTAAATAGAGCAGAACATAGAGCACTGTGAAGTTTGTCTTCCATGCCTTAGTGGAGGAGGAGGAAATATGCCAGAGGGGCATATAAATGAAAGGAAATAAATGAAAGGAGAAAAAGGAAGATTATGCGTGTGAGGACAGAAAGAAGTGGAAGCTGTAGAATTAAGCTTGGCTGGAGAAGGTGAATGAGACAGAGGGAAAAAATTCAAGGCAAACATCCAGACAGCACATAGAAATAAAAAATCCAGTTGTCAACAGATCTCTTTGGCAGTTAACACTGCAGTTATTGTGTGATGTTGGATTTTTTTTTTTTTAAATTAATTTTGAAATTGCCATATTTTTGTTTTCCTTGAAGGCTTCCATAGTTATGTTCTGTGATGGAGAACAGTGTTCCTATTCTCCTGTTATTCACTAATGCATAGTATTTTCTGTGATACTCCCTTTTATATGGTTGCCTTTTTAAAGTTAAAGAGAAGCCTAATCTATGTTTCTGAATTTTTTCCATGCTTTATGGTTTTCCCTTCTACTGAACTCACCCGTTCCTCCAACTCTGCAAAGTCCTCCATGAGATGAGACAACTGCTATTGCATTTTGTAGTCCTGAAGGAGGTCACAGTTTCATCTTTTCGATGATTTATCAAAGACCTTTTGAAAATTTTAGAAGATTGCTAGTCAGTTCTCCTTTATGTTCTGTTTTTCTGAAGTAATAAAAAAATCCAAAGTGTTAATGAAATGTAATTATTTGTAGAAATTGTGCCATATGATCTTCTATGTGTGTTTATCACTAATTAGACTTAAATTTTCAACCAGTTGTTTTTTGATCACTAATTTCTCTGTTCATGCTTCTGCTGCAGTATGTAAAAAGAATTTTTAAGGAGATCACACTTGGACTTGCTATGGGATGCACGGATTAGAAAATAAATCTGGCAGATGTAGAAAGAATGTGATGTAGAGAAGATTTAGGGAGACAGATTTTTTGTGTAGTTGAGAGTGTTTCAGAATTCAGAAGTGCATCCATGCTGCCTTTGGGCAACTGGCTGGGTTTGAATATTTGAGTTCTTCTGTCACTGCCAGTGTTGATGTTGTTGTGTCTGTGAATTAAACTCCAGGCAGGAAAAAAGATCCCAGATAGTCCCCATAGTGAAAGCAAATGAACACCACCACCTCCCCCTCAACAAAACAAAATCAAACAAAAAAACACCCAGAACCCCCAACACTTCAAGTAATTAGTTTTAATTTCTCTGCAATATGCTTATCTACCCTAATTGTTTCTTATTCTGGAGCCACAGCATATTTTACTAGTTTTCTGCTTGTAACACTGAAATACTTTTTGTTTGGCTACCTTTATATTCTTTCTTCAGATTTTTTTTCACATTTCTTCTTTTGATAATTGCCCATTTATGATTACTTCATTAGGGTTATAATTTAAATTTTTGAAGGATTTCTACTGAACATAAGGTTTCCAGTTTTGCAGACATCAGTTAACTACTAGTCTTCTGTTTCCCCTTTTATTTTATTTTTAAGGTAGTGTACCTTTTACACTTGGATATAGAGAGCAATATGACAATTATTTTTCTTTAATTTTGAAACACTGATTCTCTTCTGCTGTTAGACTGGTTTGGTTTGTTATGGTTTTTTTTTCTCCTCCCTGATATAATAGGAGATACTGATTTTCAGCTCTGAAGATAAATTCTAGTGTTAGTCTTGATGTTGTCATGATACAGTCTGTCATGGCTGGGTCATCTTAGCTAAAGGCAAGTAAGAAATACAGCATTAATTAGTTTATAAGGGAGCTGTCATAATGAACATGTGCTGTGATGAAATACTGTTAGTACAGATGAAAGTAGTGTGTGTAGAGATCTAGATTGTATCTCTTTAATTAATAAAACCCAAACAAGCAGCCAAACACCAAACAAAACCACACCAAAACCTCTGTTCCCCTGAAGCAAGCAGCTGTTTGTTAAGCAAAATGTTATGCTGAGATTTGACAAAATGCAGGTAAAAGTTCAACTTCTTGCCTTACTTAAAAATTACTTCTGTTTCAACCTTATCAGCATTACAGGCATTTGGGTTTTGTATTTGGAAACTTGCAGTAGGTAAAGTTGTCTTATTTTCTTCCTCTGAATGATGTCGTGTACATAGCTATTTATAAAGGTGTTAAAGAAATGGAGACATTAGTTCCTCTGGAGAGGAAAACGTCTAAAAATGGAAAACTTAAATTTTTGAAAAGATGCTCTGTAACGAAACTAAAGCATCCTCAGAAGAAAAATCCACTGAATAATCTGAATTACATACTTGGTATGCTTTCATTTTTAACTGACTTCCGGCTTCAAACTGACTACCTAAAATTAGGAAAAATTGAAGTAGAAGAATGCAGGTTCCTAATTTTTCTGTAATACTTTCATTGTACTGAACAATGAGCACATGTATCTGCACCTAATTGTTGATTTGATTTTATAATCAAATCAAACCAAACCTTGGTAGTCTTTGCCTATGCTCATTTTAATCTTGGACGAAATACTAAGAGGTAGTAGCTTGGTGAAAACTCTTTTCATACGCCTTACTGAAAATTTACTGGGTTTCGAGTGGTTTTGATTATATTCAGAATAACAAGTCTTCAAACACATCCTGTCTTGTGGAGTCAGCATGCCTTTTCTGAGTGTCTTGTCCTTTATTTGCAGAGCATGGGGAATATGATCCTCAAACTGTAAGACCAGGAAGCAGATACAGTCACGTGCAGGAAGTGCAGGAGCGACTTAACTTCTTACGGTAAGTTTTAACTTGAATATTTGTTTCACTTCTGTAAGAATATTTTGAATACTTCAAAGAAAAAGAAACCCTTCGCATTTCTTTTTCTTCCACAGCTTTAAGTTGTTGTGTTAACTTCTTTCAAAACTCAGATGCAAAAATACACTGAATGTTTTTGATTTGGTTTGTTGCGTTTTTTTCCCAGAGGGCTTCTGCGCTACTGTTGAATATTCAAATGAAGTTTATTAGGATCTTTGCAGTCCGAGGCTCTCATTCTGCACTAAGATTGGTGTGTTTTTTCCTGTCTGTGTGCAGAACCCTTCTGACTTGAATACAGTGTGCAGGTGGATGCAGTTACATACCTGTTGGAGTAACTTAGCTGAAAGTTTAAAACGTTCCAAGTAGGGATATGGCCTTGTGTCCTTATTTCTTGCACCACACCAGATTTAAATCCACAATCATAACCTGACGTATGCTTTTGTCAGGCACTGATGTTGTTTTGTCAGCAACTGAGCCATAGAAAGATACTGGAATAAAATTATTTGGATGACTTTTGGCTAGCTGCTGTTTGAGAACACAAAGGATCTCTGCTCATCATAGAGCTGCAGCATGTTGATGCTTTTTAGGTTAAGTCTGTCTCAGCTTTTTCTTAGTTGTTTTTAACCTTTTTTTAGACAAAAATACTTGAACTGTCAAGTTCTGAAGTATTTACTTGTTTTCTAAGGGATATTTTTTTACTCTTTAAAATTGTACCAGGAATTTTTATGAATTAAGCTTAAGTGTTAAATGTTTAATAAAATTATACAATAGCATATGGATAGGCTTAATTTATCACTCCTGCATGTTAAAAATTGTAACTTCCTTAAATTTAAGTTCACTATTTGTTAATGTACACAAATTTATGAAATGCCATGGTTGTCAAATGTAGAATACGTAGCAGTTTCTGAAAAGCAGTGCCATAACTCAGTCCCTGATTTCTTTTACATACAAAAGATTTTGAATCAGAAAAATTGTTCTAAAGAACTTTATCATTTGTTCCTCCTGAAACATCCTTAGTATTAGCTCTCAGAATTGAAGTTCTTAATAATTCTTTCTTAATAATTTAACACAAATGAAAAACTTGGTTAAATAAAAGGAAAAATTTCCAGTTCATTGTCTTTATTCTGTGGAGTTGATACTTTTTTTGCAGTTTTGCTAAAGCAAGTGTTAAAACATTGTGAATGATTGCAGAATTAATTTATTCTCTTATGTTGTGACCTGACTTTTAAAGTAAATACTTTACAATAGGAGATATGCATTTCTTCGTGTATAAAATGTAAACAGTGCTTGGTATTTTTGTGTAAGACATTTTTTGCTGAATTTTATTCCTCATTTTTTTGTAATATAAGGTCTTGATCCATTCAAACTTATTAAGAAATCATGGGGCTAATGATGATGTAAATAAATGTATTGATGATGTAAATAAAGTTTTTTGAGGCCATACTTACGATACATAAATGCATTAGATATATATATATATACATATTTTTTCACCTTTATGCCTGTGCTTTTTACTGAACTGTAACTCTGGATGTCTGTTAGAAGTGCTGTTAATTGTCTCTTTGTTTTGCTCAAGATTTTTATTGAAGGATGGTCAGCTGTGGCTCTGTGCCCCTCAGGCGAAGCAAATATGGAAGTGTTTAGCTGAAAATGCGGTTTATCTTTGTGATCGTGAAGCCTGTTTTAAATGGTATTCCAAACTAATGGGGGATGAACCAGACTTAGACCCTGACATTAATAAGGACTTCTTTGAAAATAATGTGCTTCAGCTGGATCCTTCCCTATTAACAGAAAATGGAATGAAATGTTTTGAACGTTTCTTCAAAGCTGTGAACTGTCGAGAAGGAAAGCTAGTAGCAAAGAGACGAGCCTATATGATGGATGATCTGGAATTAATAGGATTAGACTACCTTTGGAGGGTGAGTTAATTGGAGGAAACATCTGAAAGTTTAATTGCCGAGTCTTTCTCAGTCTCTTAATATTTTTAGGAATGGGTGATTTCATATTGAAATTACAAAAATCTACTTTTTCTAAGTAAATGCATGACTTTTGACTCCACTGCGAGACCACCGCTGTCCCTCCAGCAAGTGTACCAGCTGGTAACTTTGCAGACTGATACTTGGTGGAAAGTTGTTTGAAACATAAGTATAGTTATGCATGCACATGAAATTCAAAATTTGCCTATACTGTTGAAAAAGAAAGGATTATTCCAGGTGACTTACCGGTAGATTTCTCTTTTCATTCACGTGCACGTTATAATTAAACTTCGTTTCGTTTACTTCATAAGCTACCCTTTTGCATTCTTTTTGGCGTGTTAAGTTGGGGTGATTCTACATTAGACCGGGTGACCACTGGTCTGATTCTTTCTCTTATAGCCACAACCTCTTGCTTAAACCTGGTGGTTATCTAGTATCCACAGGTTCTATATAGCCACCTGTTCTATACATATAAAATCTTCCTTTTCAATAGGAAGGTTGTTGCTTTCTGAAGCTTGCCAAATCTGTTGGTGAAAAACATCAGTATCTCATCTGTTGTGTAATTTGTTCAGTGTTTCTAGTTCTCAAGAGCTGCATTAAAACCCACAGTGGTGCACTGTGGCGTGATTATTATGGCTGTGTTTTTGTAAAACATGTACAGCAGCTGTCTGCAGTAATTTTGGTTGTGGCTTTTTGAAGGGTTAGGTATTTTAATCCTGGTGATAATAGTTAAAACCAAAGTAGATCACAGATTGTATACAAATAAATTCACACAGTGTTTGTGAACAGAGTGCCCGCATAATGATAGCATGTTTTAGTGTTGGAAACCACCTTACTCTGGTCAGCATGACAAAACTCATTAAGCTTCAGCTCAGTATCCTGCAGGGGTTGTCTGTAAAACCTGCTTTCAGACCTGGTGACTAGTAATTAAAATTTAGGTTATCACATTAGAAGCAGAATTCATTTGCCTTTTCCTCTTCCACCCGCTCACAGCCATTTACATACTTGAAAATTCTCTTTGGTGATGCAGGCTGTTCAAGCATCTGAAAAAATAGTTGTCTTATTCTCTGAAACCAGAGAAAATTGGAATATTATGTGAAGATGAATATATAAACACTACTTCTCATCTGTTTATAAAACATCAGCTTTTTTTTTATCTGAACTCCTTTAAAACTAGTTAATTCTTAACCATGATTTTTATATAATTACCTCTAGTGTGAGTTGTTTTATTTTTTGTATCCAAGCATTTTAGTCACTTTCACCTGATAAAATAATTACACATAGTATTGTGTCAAGGTACTCATGTAGTAGTTAAGTTTTTAAATTTTATACCAGCAAGTTTTAAGACTTCTAATGCTTTTTGTTTGTTTTTTTTTTTAAATTATGCCAGGTTGTGATTCAGGGAAATGACGACATCGCCAACAGAGCAATAGACCTTCTTAAAGAGATCTATACTAATCTTGGCCCAAGGTTACAAGTTAATCAGGTAAAAAAAAAAAAGGCAACAAGACAACTGAAATATGATAGAAAAACAGTAATAAAATTTGATTTGGTGATATTTTTGTAGTTGAAAGATTTGAAAATAGAGAAGAGTTTTCATGTTTTGCAGATTATACTCCCAAGTCCAGCCATCAGTTCTGGCGAGATGCAGAATTGAAGAGTTTTTTCTCGTATTTGGAGACTGAACTCTGATAAATTTTTCATATTAAGTTTATCTGTTGTGTTTGGTCTTTCTACTCAGAAAACAGTTAATGTCATCTATTTGGGAAGGCCTTTTGTGAAACCTCCAGTTGTGACACTTATACCAGCACGTTCCCTGGCTGGGTCTGTGGAGTGTTGTCACAAGCTAATGTAATCTCTTTTTTCTGTCATGTCCCTTACGAAGGGTCACAGATTTTCCCTCTATAATGGTCAGGCTGAGCTCTAGCGGATCAGATGTTATCTTATTGTGTTAGTATTTCCTGGGAGCTGCGTTTCAGTGGGCAGAGCAGAGATAATGTACTTCAGTGAGCTCAGAAGAAGGGATGTCATCCAAGGGTCCTTGACAGGCTTCAGGTGGGCCCATGAGAACCTTGCAAACTTCAAGGAGGCCAAGCACAAGGTCCTGCATTGCACCTGGGTCGGAGCAATCCCAGGCACAAGTACAGGCTGGGAGGAGAATGGATTGAGGGCAGCCCTGAGGGGAAGGACTTGGGGGCACTGAGGGACAAGAAGCTCAAGACGAGCCATTGATGTGCCCTCGCAGGCCAGAAAGCCAAACGTGTCCTAGGCTGCATCCAAAGCAGAGAGGGGATTCTGCCACTCTGCTCTGCTCTCGTGAGACCCCACTTGGAGTGCTGCATCCAGCTCTGCGGTCTCCAACATAAGAAGGGCATGGATCTGTTGGAGTGAGTTCAGAGAAGGCGACGAAGATGGTCAGAGCGCTGGAGCTACTCTTCTGTGAAGACAGACTGAGAGAGCTGGGGTTGTTCAGCCTGGAGAAGAGAAGGCTCTGGGGAGACCTTAGAACATCTTCTAGTACTTAAAAGGCTACAGCAGAGCTGGAGAGGTTGCTTTGAGCAACCTGGTCTAGCAGAAAGTGTGCCTATGGCATGGGGAATTTGGAACTAGATAATCTTTGAGGTCCCTTCTGACCCAAACATGGTATGATTTAATATTTGCACAGATTTGGTGGAGGGCTATTGTCCTCTGGACAATCTCCAATTGCCAGTTGTATTTCTTAAGATTTCAATTTTCATACTTGTCCTCAAAAGCACTTTTAGATTCTTCAAAGCTGTCTGTTTGCCAGATCCAGCACAGCTGCTCCAGGTGGTGCATTTACAGCCATCAGGCTGTATCTTACTGCAGTGGCAGATGGCTGGAGGCTTCTCTCTTGCAATAGGTCTGGGCTTACTAAGCGTGCATCGATCTGTACCTCTGCACGTGGTTAGATGTGACGCTTCCAGAAGTGTTGGATTGACTCAACATGCACACGGGTGTTCAGTGTGCTGGTAACTCCTCTGTTCCTGAGCTGCCTCCGAGGGAAGTGGCTGCTGGACTGTGGTTTCCTGCAGTAGCTGTGACTGTTGATGTTTTGGTTGCAGACTTACTTGGAGACACTGCAGATTTTTTACAGTGGTTTTCTAGGTTATGTGTCAGTCTAGGTCAGGAGCAAGGATGTTAGATGTTGGATATATAATATTAGATACCAGGCAGAAGGAAGAGAGTTGTACAGCTGCCACTGTACTGAATGTAGCTCAAAATCCATTTCTGAGTTTGTGCATGAAATGGGTGTATCTGGAACTTGGTTATGTGGTGTTGAAGGCTGGGGCAGGGTAGCTGTTCTGAGGGTCTGCAAGTGTTCTGTGTTCACTCTTAGTGTTAAGTAAGTTAACCTGTACTAGATTGTCAGCTAGAGATTCATTAACAGTCTGAGAAAGTGATGAAGTTAAAGTCCAGTTGAGTGTTCTCTGTCCAGACTTTCACTTTTTCTATTTACATGAAAGTTTTCACTGTACAGTTACAGCTGCTGATGACATGTAAGATTTTTGAAGCCACAATAAATTAGAGCTATTTTATCAATGGGAGTTGATTTGATTAAATGGTTTGGTTTGGGGGATTTTTTTTTTTTACTTCTACCATTGGATCATCCTTCTGAAAAGATGATTTTTAATATTTCTTGTAATTGCACCAATTTCTTTATGTAATTAGGTAGTGATTCATGAAGACTTCATTCAGTCCTGTTTCGATCGTCTGAAAGCCTCCTATGATACTTTGTGTGTGTTGGATGGAGATAAAGACAGTATAAATTGTGCAAGACAAGAAGCAATACGGATGGTGAGAGTGTTGACTGTTTTAAGAGAATATATAAATGAATGTGACAGTGACTACCATGAAGAGAGAACTATTCTACCTATGTCAAGGTATGTGTGAAAAAGCAGTATTGTGATTTTGATTTCTGTTAAACGTTACTAATAGCTTTGTGATTTTTGCATTTTGAAGGGTTTCTATTCAGGGAATGGTATTTAGAGTTTCAGAATTCCATTTTCTTTGTTAGTACACGAAACTGTATTTTTAAAAAAATATAATCTGAAAGATCAGGCAAATACAGGTATACGTGAAAGGGACAGCAGACCTGAGAATAAACCTCTTGTGCTGGTGTTTTGTTCTTTAACTAGCACACTGTACCTTGAGGCTTAATTGTTTTGGATATAGTTCTTTTTTTCAAATAATTACTTAAAAGCAATGCCATTCTTCACATTAGCTTTGTTTCTCATATTCCTGTTTTACAAAAAACATGTTAATATGTATTTTCACCTCCCGAGTTGTTTACAGAGATCTTTATCTTACTTTGCAAGCCTAAATTTGGGATGATTTCTAAGGGAAATAGTCTGTGTAAGTTCCTCATAAAAGGGGGAAGAAGAAAACAGTACCTTGAAGTATATTTATTTTCTGTATACCTTCACTCTTCTTGTATTTGTCCTTGAATGAAAACTCAACTGGATTCCTAGCTCTCTCTTCCTTAGCTTTGTCTTTGGTGTAAAGAAAAAGGAAACACTTAAGTCCAGTGTTGTGTAGATGTTCATAAACAAAATATTTCCTGAGAGAGGAGAGAGAAGCAGAACAGAAAACCGTTTAAATGTTCCACTGTTAATAGTTGCTCTCTGTGGGAAGAAAGCCTCAAAAGTACATCAGGAATACACTGCAATTGCTATGGCTTTGTGATAGAACTAAAATATTTTTAGACATGATAGGGGTTTGTCATCCCTTATTTTAAATGCCCTTTGCTGTTTCTTCATGGTGTGTCACTAATTTGCAGTGTTCCTACAGCTTTTTTATTGGATTGATTGATTGATTAGTCCTAATGAAGTTCTCTTGTTCATTGTGGGTGCATCTTTTTTTGTTTGGTTAGACTAATGCTGCTTGTTTGATTAGACTAATCTTTCACAGGCCTTGTTAGCAAGGAGCTTTTTGAGGAGTTTTTTCCTTTTGTTGCGTGGGATTAGTTTGTTGGGCTTATCTGGGCACATCTTTCCTAATGAGCTCCCTGCCATTGTGGGAAGTGTGATCACTGCTAATGTGAAACTGTTTTCTTCCTTTTTTGATCCCTTTCAATTTTTTTTTTTTTTTTAATAATTGCGATTTTAAAAATTGGAATTCTAATGTAAAACTTGTAACAGCTTTTGACAGAAGTCATTAAGACTTGCTGACCTGAAGGCTTTTTCTGATCTTGGTGTATTTAAAGCTGAGTTACTTTGCTAAAAGAGCAAAACATCGTTTCCAGTCTGATTGATCTTTGCACATTTTGATCAGGAAGTTACAAGCCAGAGAAAAGATCTAAACTTCATAAGAGAATTCTAAAATTTCTGTTGATGTTCCCAACCTGGCTGTAAGTTTGACCACATGATTAATGCACTTGTGCCAAGTTTGGCTTCATGAAAGATTCCGTGTGTATTGTTTGCATAGTTGCTGGGGCCTTCACCAAATCTCATGCTGGAGAATATCATCATACGTTAAAGATTTGATGTTGAAATGCAGCAGGGAAAAGAATCTATTTCATGAGGGCAAAAATAACTTTTTGTGGTCTGTTTATTTGCAGAGCTTTCCGTGGTAAACATATCACACTGGTGGTTCGTTTTCCCAACCAAGGCCGACAGGTGGAAGATTTGGATATTTGGTCTCACACAAATGACACCATTGGCCAAGTGCGGCGTTGCATCCTCAACCGCATCAAAGCCAACAGTGCCCACACGAAAGTGGAGCTGTTCATTGGTGGGGAGCTGGTGGACCCTGCAGATGACAGAAAGCTCATTGGGCAGCTGAACCTCAAAGACAAAACGGTGAGTGCTGCAGGCTCAGGCTGATGAACCTCAGTTCCGCTGTTGCTTCCCTTTTGTAAATGCTTGAAAAGTACCGTGCATGGGATCACTTATTTTTGTGAAATAGTTCCTTTCTTCCTCCTTGTATTATGCCATTAGCATGATATCAGGTGCTTATTTAGTAAAGAATCTTAATTTATGCGTGGTATTAAAACTGTGATTGTGTTTTTCAGCTAATTACGGCAAAGCTCACACAGATAAATTCTAATATGCCCTCAAGTCCAGATAGTTCTTCTGACTCTTCAACTGGTTCTCCGGGCAACCATGGCAATCACTACAGCGATGGGCCAAATCCAGAAGTTGAAAGCTGTTTGCCTGGAGTGGTAAGCTTATTCTGAAATTAGCAGTTTAAATGCATTTTTTCTTATACTTTGCCTTTAACTAAGAATTTTAATTTTTTTTTTTTTTTTTTTAAATTTGCTTATTTTAAGATCATGTCACTGCATCCTCGATACATCTCTTTTCTTTGGCAAGTTGCAGACCTGGGCAGTAGCCTAAATATGCCACCCCTTAGAGATGGAGCTCGTGTTCTAATGAAGCTCATGCCACCAGGTAAAACTTAACTTTATCCTTTTTTTATCTTGTAATATCCTCTGTAATAATTTCTCACCTGTTACAGAAAAATGAATATGTGGAGTGTTTTCTACTGTCTGGTAATTTATTGATATTGTAATTCATGACTAATCCTAATTAGGACTCTAAATGTTTTCCCAAATAGTTGTTTCTTGTCTGCTATATCAAGTTGCATAGCTTGCTGTTAGTATTGGGGTTCAGTGCCACAGTGCAGTGAAAATGGGGAGAAGTATTGTATTCTGAAATGATTTTGTAGCACTGCTTCAACGGGATCACTTTTGACTGTAATAATCATTGCAGAACACTTCAGAGTCTGATCTTGTCTGTAACTTTTTGCAACTGTTCTGATACACTTAGAACTTTTCAGATTTATATTTGTAAATAGTACTGGCTTGTTGTGGAGTAGTTTTGTTACAAAATGCTTACAAGTTGTGTTTTTATTGCAGATAACACTACAGTTGAGAAGCTAAGAGCTATTTGTTTAGATCATGCAAAGCTTGGGGAAAGCAGCCTTAGTCCATCCCTTGATTCTCTGTTCTTTGGTCCTTCTGCCTCACAAGTGCTGTACCTAACAGAGGTTTGTGATGCTTTGCCTGTTCCTTAAAAATCTTGAGCTCTCTCTGTGACAGTCTAAGATCAAATTCTGGTTTGAAATTAGCAATCATAGGTATTGAACAATTTACTGGGATAAAAATGTGTATGACCAGTGCTGTCAGAAGCATTGCTTAAGTAGTAGTCCTACATATTCTCATGTTCAGTATCTATATCCAAGCTGGTGCACTGCTGTTAGTTAACTCTGTATTTTGTTCTACAGGTAGTTTATGCCTTGTTAATGCCTGCCAGTGCACCTCTGGGAGAAGATGCCAGTGACTTCCAATACAACTTCTTAAAAAGTGGTGGTTTGCCTCTTGTGTTGAGCATGCTGACCAGAAATAACTTCCTGCCAAACGCGGATATGGAAACTCGAAGGGGTGCCTACCTTAACGCTCTGAAAATAGCCAAATTATTGCTAACAGCAATTGGATATGGCCACGTTCGAGCTGTGGCAGAAGCTTGTCAGCCAGTTGTGGAAGGCACAAGTACAATTTCACCGGTAATACAAACCTTCCTTCCTGCGAACACCAGTGTGCTCTGGTTTTTATGTTGTCTGCAGCAGCTTCTGTCTGCTCTTCATTAACAGTCTATTCTTTGAGTGCACTGCATGCCAAGAACTCTTGTTACTTTCAGATGATGTTGTCTAAAAAAAGAGATCAACTTGCTAAAGAAGTCCTGTTTCTTTATGACTGTAAAAAGTTAGGTGTGAGATGCACTTGCTCTAGATGTGATTTTCAGTGGCTTGCATGATTGTCAGTGCAGGTAACTTTTAATTTCTAAGTACATTATCTCATAAATTCAGTTCGCAAAAAGAATTCTGATTCTTTTGAGCTGCCGAGTCTATTGAAGGATGTGCTTCTGAATTGCTTGTATCTATTAGAGCAGAAACCAACAGAACTGATGTTGAGTCATACCAGCCCTTTGTCTAAAAAGACAAGTCTTTGGCTTGCTAAATTCCTAATTCTATCCGTTGTTTGTAGAAGATTCTTGCAGAGAGCAGTTAGGTACATTGCAAAGTTAAGTGCTGATGGTTGAAAGGTGTCCTTGCCCTAAGATTTCTCCAAGTTAGAAAGGGAAAAGTCTGACACAGGTGTTCTGGATTATGATCTCACATGTCTGTAGTAGATTTCTTGGATGTTTAATATGGCAGGTTAGTTTTTGTATGTCTGGACAAATAAGTTGCGGGTCAAGGTTTTATTTGTGTCATCTTACAGTAGATGCACATCACAGAGCCCAAAAAGTAAACTTTGCTGCTGTTTGTCTTGGACATTTGCTTCACAAGTATTCTGGCTATTTAACTATATTTTTTTTGCCTTTTGTGAGGTTCCATCCCAAATAGTTGCTTTTAAATTTTTACTTTCTTCCTTATTTTCACGATAGATGGAATTAAAAACCTTGTGAAACACAGTATTCTGAACCTGATTTGTCCCATAGATGTTGTGGTTGATCACTTCCAGCCTGCTTCCATTAACTAATTGACTGTGGAAGCTCTGTTTGTCTTCGGTGGGGGTTCTGTAATTTTGCTCCCTAAATCGACTGTCCTAGTGAAGCTGACAAAGCAAGGGGAGTGACCCAAAGGCAGGTGTTACGGAGCAACTTTGCAGTGTGTCCTTTGAGCAGCATTTGAGGTGGCTTTTTTGAATTAAATGGTACAGGGAATATGAGGAAACTTTGTACAAGAAGTTTTAACTTGTAACCAAAGCCCACAATCTTTTGTTTGTCTGTGAGAAGGAAACAACCACTGTCAAAACTATGAAGCTCTGGCAGCCCAGGGAGAGGGAACTGTATGCTCAAACCAATACAGAAAAGATAAAAACTTGTCTTGCTGCTGTTTTGTTATGAAAACAACATAAAAAAAGAGGAGGGATAATTCAGAACAGAATTCTTCAGTAGTGCACTAACTCAGATGTTTAAAATGTACTTCAGTGTAATGAACACTGTAACCATGTACTGTCTGGACACTATTACCTAATCCAGAGGGAGAGCCAATTGTTTCACCAAACCCTTTCTTTCCTACATCAACAGAAAGGTGTAACTGTAAACATTCTCTTATGAATAATCTTGATCAGTAATCTGATCAATAAACAAGCCTCCAAACCTAATAAATTTTGAGCAAGTGCCTCTCCTCTTAACTTCTTGTACTCTGTGATCGTACACTGCAGCATAAAGTGTCTTCAGATGTGATATCTGTTTGAAAATGAGATTTATTTTGGTGTTTGCACATTCTGTAAGTGGTTTTCCTTCCATGATCTTGCATACTTTTGCCAAACCTTTCCAAGTAACTTTAGATCTTCATATCTTTTTGCTTTTTTTTCGTATGTAAAAGTAAGTATAAGAAATACTTTCTTCCAGATAAACCAGGCTACACATGACCAGGCAGTGGTGCTACAAAATGCCCTACAAAACATTCCTAATCCAACTTCAGAATGCATGCTAAGAAATGTAGCAATACGTCTTGCACAGCAAATATCTGATGAGGTTGGTGAATTCCTTTCTGTTTCACCTTTTTTCCTATAGCATTTTTCCTTTTTTTTTTAATCCTTAAATTTATTGCATTGTAAAACGTGGATTTTCCTTTTAAAATGTCATGATACATTTCAGGTAATCTTCGTATGATTCAATAAGCTGTTAATTAAAAGTTTCATTGTTTCCATATGCATTATGAAATTTAGTGTTTAATTACCATAAAGAGGCTTTAGTGAAGAGGCAGGTTCTGAACAAACTCTTGAATGGATTGTGAATATTGTTACCCTTAGATCAGAACTTTGAGAAATGGATGTAATAGATTTAAAGAAGTTAATGAGTATTTTGAAAACGCTTTTTGTGATACTTTCTTCTTTTCTTGGTTTTCTCTGTTTTGTTTTCTGAGTAACACTCTCTTCCTGAGGAGAAAGACAGAAAGGGGGAGGAAGGTTTAAAATGTTGAGCATGATTTTTAAATGCTGAAAGATAAAAGTCCCAAGTTCTTGCCAGTTTATCTCCTTATATTGAAAATGGATTAATGTTTCAAGTGAGAAATTGGATTGTGGACCTCAGTAGTGTTAAAGAATGTGCTTTGAAATTGTAATAGTCTTATCCATGTGATATGGCCGAACCCTGGAATCACCGGTCATGTCAATGAATATATTAGTGAATTCTGTTGAATTCAGCAGAAGCTGAAATCAGAACTGCTGGAACTTCCTCTTCCACAGTGAATTGGGTCCCTTCCAGTGTGGAAGCAGTGAGGATGGTGTTTCTGTGCTGTATAGTGCATCTGCAGAACCATCTCCAAACCATTTCTGAGGTATCTAGATAGAAATAGCCTCGTATGATCATCTTGGTGTTGAGAAGGGCACTGTCCCTGCAGAACAAAGGGCAGCGTCCAAGGAAAAAACCCTGTACTAGAGTGCAAGACTGACCCATCTGCCTTAGATCAGTGGTGGTATTGCATCCATAGGTGAAATCAGCCAGTTGAACTCGATTTAATTGAACTTCTTCCATAGAAGAAGTGTCTTTTGAGGTGAGGTATGAACAAAGTTTTTTAATTGTGCCTTTGCCTTTCCTGGAGGACTTCAAGTAAATAAATAAATAATTTTTCTTTCACCAGGCATGTCAAAGCAAACAAAAGCTGAATTTCTTTAACAACATTGCTGTTAAAGTTTTGTTTGTAAATTTCTGATATTATGAAAACTGCTGTAGATCTAAATTTCATATGTATCATAGTTCGCCTTTGAAAGGTTTTTTCTTGCTCTTTTTTATATTTTGATGTTCCATTAAAAAGACTGACTCTTTTAACTGTCCTCAGAGTTTTTTAAAAAATAAATCCAACATGGTTTTCATACTGCAGAGAAAGGAATCTTTCGCCTTTTTAAAACATGTTGATACTTCAAGATTTTACAACTCCAATGAGATGAAAAAAAAAGTTACCTTTTTTTGTGATGCTGTTGCTCTGAGGTTGCTTTGCTTGTGACAAAGATGAAATGCCTGTTATTTTTCTTGTAACTGCAGTTAATGTCCATATCAGGACGAGAATGCACATTGTTCAGGTTTTCTGATGCAGAGAGCTTAGTAGTTCAGCCTCCCTTTTTTATTAAGTCTGAGCATTAGAAATATGCAACTTGAAATGTTTGAGAACTGTCTGCCATCTGCTTTTAGAGATTGCCTATTTTTTTGGACAGTTCTACTTGGAATAGAGACTTTGGCTGTGTTTTGTGTTGTTTTTGAAAGTTGGTGCAAACTATAAATAGTAACAGTTGTAGTATGTTTTGTAATGTATGTATATCAGTAGAAAACTATTGGTGTTAACTCACTCCGTGCACAATATACTGGAGAGTAATTCAGCATTCATAAGATGCATGAGCTGTGTTTTTATAAATGTTAAAACATGTTTATCTTAAATGTCCTTTTATATAATGATCACATACTTCATAAGCATCAATTTATGGAGCTAGCTATCAGCCAGCACAATAAATACCATGGTGAGGAAAAACCCTGAAATAAGTTTTTGCATTGCTTAAGGGGCTGGATGCCTTCCAGATGCATGTTTGGTGGTTTCTTGGGGTTTTTTCCCAAATTGAGAAATTTACCATTGAATTTGATAGTTTCTGCTAAACCTTACTCAGAGTCAGAGTTGCGTGCATCCTGCTTTCTGTTAAAAAAATGAAATTTGGTATAAATGAAGTACAAATACTTTTCAAGATATGTCATCTCTCCTTTTTCTATTTAAGGAAAAATTCTGTATTAAATTTTGAAATTTTAAACATTAAATTTGCTATAAAATACATTTGTGAGAATTTGGAGTCCACGGTAATGTTATTTGCAGCTGATTCTAATGTTGCTTTGGTTTATTTCTCTCCTTTTTTTCAGGCTTCAAAATACATCCCTGATATCTGTGTTATCAGAGCAGTACAAAAAATTGTTTGGGCATCAGGCTGTGGGTCTGTTCAGCTGGTTTTCAGCTCGAATGAGGAAATCAGTAAAATCTATGAAAAGGTAAGAATTCCTAAGCAACTACTTTTCTGTAGAACTGTTAATTTGTTTATAAAGGAGTCTGTTGACCAGGTCAGGCCCTAGGGTGTGATGAGCTTTTAGGTAGGTACCTTGGTGGTGATATATTTCAGAGTTCAATACATGTCCTTGTCATACCACACTTTGATGTTCTGTTCCAGATTACTTTTCTCAGTAACTGTTTAATTGTAGCTTCAATCTGGGGTCAGTTCAGAAGTGCATCACTTCTGTAAGCTGCTGTAGCATGCTTTCAGCCCAGGTAGATTCTGTATCTACGTAAGGAATAAGTATTTCTTGCAATGCTAGTTTTTCCAGTCTTTAGACTTAAAAGGTTTGTTCTACAGAAGTTGATTTAACACATATGTGCAGTCTAGAATGAGAAACGAGCTAATTGATGTGAAACTAGCACTGGAAAAAAATTAATTTATTGCTAATCCTCTGTGACTTTTTTCCTTTTATTAGGTAGATATGTAAAACATCTTGATGGTTTCACACATGGTTTGCACACATAGTTTGGAGTTGGGGGTTATACATAGGTACAGTGTCACACACCTTGTGTGTAATGTTGCTTACAGTTACAGGCAATAGTAATCTGTGATTTTTTTTAAAAGTATCTTTTTCTTCTCTAAGGATCTTCTCTTCCTCATCTTAAAAAAAATTGTGTTTTGGGCTTGTCGATATTTGTCTGAGAGTAAAAGGGAAAGGAATCTGTAAGGGGGCTTTAAACTTGGAGAATTATCTCTTGCGCTTAAATGATCAATCAGAAGAAGAATATTTGGTTCGGCAAGATGCAACACCTTCACATTTAGCTTATGTAGTGGTATGATGGCATCTGCCTCTATTGCCGTGAGCATGACTTCTTCATTAAAGAAATTGGGGCTTTGGGGTTCTTTAGGTGATAAACTGGCATATAAAACGTGGTTTAGTTACTGTGACAGTCCAGGCACACAAACATATGCTCTTGTATCTATACGTATGATGTTTTAAGAGCAGCAGTGCACTGGAGAAAATACGCCTAAAAGAAAATAGAGCTTAATGTGCTTTTCTAACGTTTTTCTGGCTACAAATTTTACAGTTCTGTAAAATTACTGTGAAGGAAGTCACTCTTTCAAAGGATTTTGTGGATTTTCTGATTTTTTGTTTTATTTATTCTTATTGACACTTATATGGACATTTGTAACAAATGGCAGCTGCATTTGTTTTATGCCAGGAAGAAGGGAAATAAAAATTGAAGGGAAAAATTTGAAATTAAAAAGAGGAAGAAATAGCAGAAGTAGTAAGAAGGAGGAATAAAGTACCCTTGGCTAGTATAATGTAAAAAAAGAGGAACGTATCCTGAAAATAGAGGAACATCATGGAAGAAAGAAAATTCTCTTATTTTAAGAGAATTGTGTTTGCTTATAGATGAGAGGAAGTAACTTTTAAGATGGCTTTATAAAGTTTGGATATACTGATGACTGAAAAACACTGGCTTTTAGAGGAAAAAGTATTTTGAGAAAAATGCTTTCAGTTTTCTAAGTTGACCACTAAACATTAGACTTGAACTCATAGGTCGTAGAAGTATTTTGCTAAGTGTGTGGAATAGAGATTTATCATTAAATGTGAGTTGAAGAACAAAAGCAGACTGATTTTTGTGGAATGACATGTCACGAATGACATGTCAGGATTCCTAAAAACATCAAAGGCTACAGTTGGAAATTATTTTTTAAGAGGCATTTCAGAATAGTGCCATCAAGAATTACTTCTGAAAGAATGTTGAGCTCCTGAAGAAGCTTCTGAACTTACCTGGTGAATTGAATTAAACTTTAAAGCCCAGATAAATTATTTTTGAGAGCATAACATATATGGAGTCTCTTCTGCCTCCTGCCTCAAAAAGCTCTGGCATGGGAATCTTCTCTGTGGCTGAAGATGACTCTTTGCAGCTGCCAGTGGTGTCCAACTGCCTTTGCCTCATTAGCTCAGAGAAGCTCCTGGGCACCTGAAATACTCCCTGAGAGTAAAGTGCCCTTTGCTGTTCTCCTCGAGCCCTGCAGCAGTGCAGAAATAACTGTCCTTTCTGAAGGGAGCAGCTGCAGTCCTGAACTTGTTGAAAGCACATGTGTTTGCTTTGGGATCTTGAGCTGTGTCAGAGTTGCCACATCCTCCCACCGCAGTGTGGTGACTGTCTCTGATTTTTTAGCTGTTGTGCAAAGACTGAGTAGTGTTTGTTGCCAGACTGAGGCATCCTTTGGCCTGGTCACAATTAGTTCTCTTTCCTGCATTGTAATCCCTTCTTTCTGCCTTCTTAATCTTGATGCCTTCCCACTTAGAAACCAAATAATTAGTGCCTCTAGTTAATGTTGCTAACCTGCATGATTTATAACTGGCGAATGGAGACCTGCTCACATTCAATTTCTTCAGAACTTCTTGAAGATAATTACTTTTAGATGGAGGAGAGGGCTTGCCGTTATTCTCCAAGTATTTATTTTGGAGAAGTGTACCCAAATCAACTCACTTGAATCAAGTGTTTAGTTAAAGGAGTAACCTCTGTGCCAATTAGCAATAATATTACTTTCTATTTCAAAAATCACCACAACAGCTATGTTTGAAATTTAGTTCAGCTCTTTCATGTTTCTGAAAAGTAGTGATGAATAAATTCTAGCAGTATTAAGAAGCTTTTGGTCAAATAAGTTGTGAATGTCAAAGCCTTGTAAAACTGGACTTACTGATGAATTATAGAGCACTATAGCCTTCCTCTGCTTAAGTACTCACTATTTTCCAAGCTTTAAACTCCATATTCTGAGTAGTAAAGAAAAGAAAAAGAAAAAAAACCAGAGAAACCTGCAGATACAAACCAACAAACAACTGCAACAGTACTAACTGATGAAACTTCTGCTTGCAAGCTTCCTATTTAACTTCTGGCTCCTTAAGTTCATGCTTGGAATCCTCCTTTGAGAAGCACAGTACTGGAAGTTCAAGTCATCCCACATAGTGCTTTCACTCAGATCTGAGTGGAGTGCATAAAATACTTGGCACTGATAATCACTCAGTATACAAATTTGTGGTTTGTGTTTGTATTTAGTGGATATACCTTGGAGCCAGTTGGGTTTCTTGGCATTTTTTTCTGTACCCACTTTGTGTACTCTTGTTTGTTTCCACAGACAAATGCAGGAAACGAACCAGACGTAGAAGATGAACAAGTTTGCTGTGAAGCATTGGAGGTGATGACCCTGTGCTTTGCTTTGATTCCAACGGCACTGGATGCACTCAGTAAAGAAAAGGCATGGCAGACGTTTATCATTGATTTACTGCTGCACTGTCACAGCAAGTAAGTTTTGCTGTTTTGGTTTTTTTTTTTTAATCACATCTACTGTTTTACAACTCAAAATTAATACAAAGCCTAAACTTTGCAGCAGTGACTTCTTATTTAAGTGATTTTTCTTTGCCGCTGTCTTAATTATTGTTTAGCACTATAAATCTAATTTGGATACCTGTTCTAAATATCAGTCCCATTTTCTTTGTACTCATAAGGAGGATATTGTCAAGCCAGATGGATGGATGTCTGATAATGTGCTACTGATGGCTTTAGAACAAATTATTTGCGGTGCTCTCAGATGAATGGGGTCAGAATTTCGGCACTGTGTTTTGGGGTTTTGACTTTTCTAGGTAAACAGGTTGAAAATTCTTAAATTCAGGAATATTCACCCACCAGAGTATCTCTTTACAATGAACAATTTGCACACATTGGTGAAACTGTGGGGTGTTACCAGAATACCACAAACTTTATTAGTTTGCAGCCTGTGGTGTAGAGTGTTGAATTTTCAGTTTCACTGAACCTTGCTAGTATCACTTATTGTTTGGACAAATAGTTCATGGTGTCAGTACAAGAAGCTACCACTAAGCTCCTTTTCTCTCATACGCTTGTAAAAGTTGTGATATGTATGATAATCTCATTTAGAATGGTGCATCTGTTCATTATTAAATGACAGAATAGCATAACCATGATAGAAACAGGGGACTGCTTTGTGATTGAAGATGGGGAAATTGAACCAAGTTGCTAAAAAGTTCCTCTTCTGAATTAATGCAGAAACAAGTTAGTGTTTGCAGTGCAGAGAAAATTTAGCAAATACCAGACAGAATTCTGAATATCCTTCCATTTTCAACTATTGTTCTCTAATCTCCTGCGCTCAACCAGAGAACAATGTGAGCAAAAATATCCATGTCAGAAAATGCTTTTGGTGCACCATAAAAGAAAAGGAAGATGATCAAGTTCAGATCTCACAAGTAGGATCTTTCTGGAAAAGATCAGATGGATTGCTTGTTTTTCAGAGGTTGAGATTGAGACTTTTGCTGTTTCCTCAGAGCATAACCGTGCATAACCATTGAGAAACAGTGCAACACGTTTGATACTAAGTAGTAGAGCTGTTCTTCCTCTCCAGAGTAATTGATTTTCTGATGGTGTCCCCTGAATGCAAGACTGGCTTAGTCAACAGTGGGTTGCCGAACAGTTAGTCCTAAATAATCCTGGAACCCAGAAGTATTCCACTGATCTCCGCAAAGTGCTCAGTGCAAAGTGGTTATTTATTTGTGGCCCAAGTAAACAAAAATTCTTCATGCCACTGTAAAGCAACAGTCCTTAAGACCTATTGAAGAGGCTGATTTCTGTTAACTAAGCAGAAATCTGTATCCTGGAGCTTTCAGTAGGACAGGATTCAGGTTGCCTGCCTTGAGGAGGGAGGTGCTTGACCTCCAGCTGTTTCACCGGGTGAGTGTGAGTTCATCTTGCAGCTCCTGTGCTGTATGCCAGCTCTGTGCTGTCGTCATGTGTCTGATACAGCATGAGAGGCCTGTGTTTAGGCAGCTGCTTCGCACTCACAATTCCTTAAGAACTCTTAGATTGTTGTAGCCTCACAAAAATATAATACTTGTGTTCAAATGGTACATACTCCTTAGAAACACAACAGTGAGAGGTGTGTGTTTGCTTGGTCACATTTCTCACTTTAGGAAAATACCACCTTTATATATTTCATTCTGCCTTTAAGTGCATAGACCTGAGGACTGTCTGTGTGATGTGTCCAGAGCAATTGAAGGATTATATCTTAAAAGAAACTTGTGTGAGAAGTTCCGTGAAAACGTCAGCTCAGCAGTTGGGTCCCATGAAATGTGGGTTATTGTTCAGAACAAAACAGAGCTCCCCCACCCCACAGTCCTCTGAAACTCAGAGCTGTGGAGGAGAACTTGTAAAGATCAGAAGGGAGGCAAGGGAGATCAAA
Organism: Cephalopterus ornatus; assembly: GCA_013396775.1. Lineage (NCBI taxonomy): Eukaryota > Metazoa > Chordata > Aves > Passeriformes > Cotingidae > Cephalopterus > Cephalopterus ornatus. The sequence goes on along the minus strand of VZRE01015753.1, from coordinate 6,647 downwards.
GCTCTGAAATTACTTCCATCTGAGGAACAGCTGAATAGCTGGGGGCATTTCATATTGGAGGGGAGATAAATGGTGGGAGGAGAACACCACAGAGAGCCTTAAAATCAGAAGTAGCAAAGGGAGAACAAATAGAGAACAGTATTTCTTTGTATAAGAACTTCTTGAGTGTAACATTTAAGCAGTGTAAACCTTCAGTTTGGAAATGGTTTGAGGGATTCTTTCATGAACTTGTCCAGTGAGGGCTATGAAATACTGCTTTTGGTAGTCTTCCTGAACCACAAATTGTTAGAAGCAGAGAGAAGATGCTGGAGAAGTGTCGCTGCATCTTCATCTTTCTTGTGCACTTTCCTTTGTGCCTGATGCCAGAGTTGGGGTGCTCAGGCAGGTGCATCTTTGCTCTGACCTCGAGGTCACTCTTGTGTGTCTTTGAAACACAGTTAACCACAGATGAAAGAACTCTCAAGGGAACGGGATTCTTTGGTGTGCTTTCCACACTGACCTCCTGGGCAGAAAACGACGACAGCCACACCAGGCACTGCAAAATCCAGTTTTTCATATGCTGAGATACTTTCATAAAGCATGGCATTCATGCGTAGTCTTCTAACAGTTTTTACAAGACATAATGCTCAGACAATTAATCTTACAGCTTGAAAGAGTAGGATTTGCCTTAAATGTGTTTTTTACTGAAGCTTATCCATTCCTGTGATTAGATAAAGTTCTGAGATGGAAAATTTCCTTTAATTAAAGCCACTTGAATTTTCAGGAGGGTCATCTTTTCTCCTTTCTTACTAGTGATAAATTTGATCACTTCAGAGATGCTCAGCAAACTGCTGTAGTGGTACGTAAGAGCAGTTTTACTAGGGTAGTTCTGGTTTGTCTATCGGGTACAACTGGTGCTTGATTAGAAAGAAAGAATTATTTAGTATTGCAAATGGCTTGTTTTGTTACGCAATACCTGCTGGCAGTTGCAAAGGTGTAATGGTTGGGTGCTTCCAAGTTTCTTTTACCTTTAAATATTTGGTTTGTGGAACAGTATGATGGGTAGCGAATAATTAAAATATTCCCATTTCTTACTTTATGTTCAGCTTTAGGAAATGGCATTAAGCAGATAAGCACAAATTTAATTTTTTTTTTTTAGTGTCCTGTTTGGATAGGGAGATTGAATTTAATGTTTCTATTAAATGCTTTCCAGAACTGTTCGTCAGATGGCACAGGAGCAATTCTTTTTAATGGCTACCAGGTGTTGCATGGGACAGAGACCTCTCCTTTTCTTCATTACCCTGCTGTTTACTGTCCTAGGGGTAAGTTTTTAGAGATAAAGACTTCAGTACAATGTGAAGTAATAGGAGAATATATCTGCAAGAAAAAGCGAATTGCTATTGGCAGCAGTCACTAAAATAGAGATTCCTTTTGACCCACAGGCAAGCAGAACAGTTGATTTCCATTTGAACCAGGTGAGGGGAAAGGGGACTTTTTTATATTTTCTGATAAGAACATGAATAATGAGCTTTAATGTCTGCATTTGACCTTTAATGAATGCTGACCTTCAAGTAAAAATCATTAGCAGATTAGAGAGATACCTACAGTCAGTGCCTTCTCTTACTGGGCCTGCCGGGGCTTTTCTGTTCCTTATGCTTGTGGCCCTCTTGAATTTGATCACTTCACTGTTTGTTTGTTTTTTCCCCACTCAGGTATAGAAATTGCTACCAAAATAGTCAAGAAGCCATTCATTAACAGCTAAATACAATTGTAAACTTCTGAAGGGTTAAAAATTACTTATTTTCTTTGATGTTTACTGCCAGTTTCAGGGAAGATGTGTTGATGTTGCACTGTAAGTAGAAGAGTGTATGAATTCTCTGTCATTTGTTTTTGGTTTACATAGAGTACGGCAAGAGAGAGAGCTAAGCATTCTGGAGACTACTTCACTCTCCTAAGACATCTTCTTAACTATGCTTACAACAGTAATATTAATGTACCCAATGCTGAAGTTCTTCTCAATAATGAAATTGACTGGCTTAAGAGGATTAGGGTAAGTCTTAGGGTCAGTTTATTCCTGATAATTAGCTTTTTGCTGCTTTGTTGTAAAGTACAGTTTTAAGCTTGGTAAATGTGTTACTTGGAGTATCCTGGCTTTCTCTTAAATTGGCAGGATGAAGTAAAAAGAACAGGGGAAACAGGTGTTGAAGAAACTATTTTAGAGGGTCACCTTGGAGTAACAAAAGAGTTGTTAGCATTCCAGACACCTGAGAAGAAATACCATATTGGTTGTGAAAAAGGAGGTGCTAATCTCATTAAAGTAAGTTGAAGTTTTTTGACCTATGGAGGGGTTTTTGTCTTTGGGTGGGGTTTTTTTGAGGGGGAGAAGGGAGGGTGTTTGGTTTTTTCCTAGCTTTTTTTTACCCATAAGTAAGTAAACAGAAGCTTTGCATCTTGTGGTCTGTATCCATAAAAGTGCTTCTAATTAGAGTGCAATGTTTTCTTTAAAAATAATTTTGAAAATTACATGTTTGATTCATAAAATCTACTTAAGTTCTTATTCTTACTGTATTCCAGTACTTGGCAAACATCATACTAGGATAGTGAGCTGGATGCAGGACAGTCCTATACAGGACTGTTTTCCTTCATTACCCCGTATTGTCTTTTCTGCACATGTTCTTAATTTGTGCTATTAATGCTTATAGCAGGTTTGAACAAATGCATCACATCTGAATGCCTCCTTAATTAGGCTTGTTTTCTTTGTACCCCTGGTATTATACAGCAGGAATGTTGGGTTTATTCAGCAGAAATTGATAGAGAGCTTTGTAACTAATACTGGTTTGGCAAAAGAAATTTTTTACCAATCAAGAATGGTACAAGTTTATTTTTAACTTAGAGTGGGGAGGTGGGTTTGCAGGGAACCACTTTAGAATGGAGTTATTCTGTTCAAAATTTAAAAGCTCATTATGGTGTTGATCTCAGGTTTTTTTTTTTTTAATTCCCCCTTTTGTGGTCAGATGTAATAACACACTCTTACTCTTTTCTATGGTAACAGGTGACTTACTTTCTTTTTTTTTTCAGGAATTGATAGATGATTTCATCTTCCCAGCATCCAATGTTTACCTTCAGTACATGAGAAATGGAGAATTGCCTGCTGAGCAGGCCATACCAGTCTGTAGTTCACCAGCTACTATTAATGCTGGCTTTGAGCTCCTAGTTGCACTAGCAGTTGGATGTGTGCGAAATCTCAAACAGATAGTAGACACATTGACTGAAATGTATTACATAGGTACAGCAATCACTAGTATGTAATACTTTTAATTATCTATTTTCTACTTTTTAATGTATATGTCATGTATAGGTTTTATTCTGCACTGAACCAAATGCTGAGTGATTTAGTTTGTGGTTTGTGGCTGCTTTTAACGTTGCAAAATCAGGATGTCAAAACCTAGAAAAGTTTGTCAGCGTAGCCTTTATTTGTTCTTCTTTATGCAGTAAATGTGCTGACTTGCATTACATGGTTGCATCCAAATTCCAGCCCCAGTCACTTACACAGTCTGACCCTTCCTATCCCAATCTCTGACTACTCCCCTTTGTCCATACCAGCTCCCAGGAACCTCATTCTGTCTGTATCTTCTACTTCTGTCTCATCGTTTCAGGCTCTGCCTAACCAATCCCAGAACCTCATCAGGTATCTTTGGCTTAGTTTTAGTGCCAGTCTCTTGGTTGCTCACCTAGTTTGTCATCGTTGTCCACACGCAAGACACAGGTCCACTGTCCTGTTCCTCTTTTTAGTTCTGAACTCGTTCTCTGCTTGTCATAGTCCTTTTTCAAGCATTTGTTCGCTCAGTTTTGGCCTTGTCTCAGCACAGCTCTGCACTGAAAGAACTTTCTCCTTCTTACTGGAGAAAGATTATAGCAATTGCAGTACGTACAAAAAGTTGCCAATATTAGTGCTTCAAAAGCTAGTAGTCAGATGAAACTTGAGCTCATTTTCACATGGCAAAAGGCCATACTTGCCACAGATTTTTCTTGTCAGTAAAAAGCATATAAGACTTCATTAGACGTGAACAAACAGGAGCATATTTTCTCCAGCCCTGAGTGGGATAATGAGACCATTTTGACTGTAATATTAACAGGGAAAGGGAGAAAAGAAAAAAAACAACAGTCAAAAATCCAAACACCATCAAACCAAGCAAGCCCACGCTCATATGGGAGGAAAGGCTGGGAGAGCTGGGGTTGTTCAACCTGGAGAAGAGAAGGCTCCAGAAGTACCTTATTGTGGCCTCCATTACTTAAACATGGCTTATAAGAAAGACAGAGAGTTTTCTACCAGGGTCTGTAGTTACAGGACAAGGGGCAACAATGATTTTAAAGAGAGAGAGTAGATTTGTGTTGGACACAAGAAAGAAATTCTTCACTGTGAGGGTGCTGAGACACTGGAGCAGTTGCCCAGAGAAGTTGTGGATGCCCCATCCCTGAAAGTGTTCAAGGCTGGCTTGGATGGGGCCCTGAGCAACCTGGTCTGGTGGAAGCCTATGGCAGGGCTTTGGATCTAAAAGGTCTTTAAAAGTCCCTTCCAGCCCAAACTGTTATGTGATTTAACAGAATGTTTAAACTCAGAGAGTTCAGCAAAACTGTGAGCAACTAAAAACAGTGGCCTAAAGAGGGACTTGTCCTCTACCCCTCACAGTGGCAGTGCTATTTGCTCATATGGTGCTATCAGTGAGTCATTTGAGGTTTTCAGTCTCTCCCTGTTGGATTCCATCTCAGTAAATGAAAAGGGCAGCTTTATGGTGTTTCCCCTCTGCCTCATCCTTTTTTCTTCACCCTTTTCTATGGGAAGTAGTGTATTTCTTGTCACTTCACAGTTAGAAGGATTTCATTACATTTCCTTCCACTCCAGTATTTGATAAGCACGATAGAACACCACTTCTCCGTGGTATGTCAGACAGAAGAGACAACACATGTATGAACTCTGCATGCTCTGTGATTCATATACCGAGTTTGCTTGTAAACATGCATGCTCTCTTATGTCAGAATTTTTTGTGTTAAAACTACAGGACTACAGGTTAGCTAGGGAATTGTGATCGTAAATGTACTCTGAAGAGATGTGATACATATTTTTTCCTCCTGAGTCTTCTCTCTCAGACCCCTCACAAGTCATAAAGATAGTATTTCCTAAAACTGTTTCCTATCCTGGCAATGGAAAGTGAGGCTTAAGTGAAATATTGTGATTTTAAAAGGATTATAAATTTTTTAAAAGGCTTATAAATTGGTTGTATATTCTAGATTCATTCAGCTGAATTCTTCAGCTAAGAAGCTTGATGGTATTGAGGAAAGACTTCTGTTTCGTATCTAAATAGATTGAATTTTTGCTGGACACCTCTTCAGTTATGCAGTAGAAGAAAATTATATAATGTTAAGATTGCAGATAGAACTGTCCTTCATAGAAGTTGTGTTGATTTTAGCAATTAAGTTTTCTGGTGAAACATTTGTTTTATTAAACTGCAGTGTGATACAGACTAATAACAATTCGTGCAACTGCCCTTTATACTGCATTGATACTCTCTTTATTTTATAACAGAATAGTTCCCTAATCACATTCTGCTTTCTTCTTACAGCTTGTGAAGCTCTTACAGAATGGGAATATCTACCACCTGTTGGGCCTCGACCACCAAAGGGATTTGTAGGGCTAAAAAACGCTGGTGCCACTTGTTACATGAATTCTGTCATTCAGCAGCTGTACATGATTCCGGCCATCAGGAATGGGATTCTTGCCATAGAAGGCACAGGCAGTGATGTAGACGATGACATGTCTGGGGATGAAAAGCAGGACAACGAGGTAAATTGAGTTATGTGGAACTGGCTTATCTTTAACTAGTAATTCTTTTTTAATGAAAAGGTTATAACAAATTTCAGTTGTTAATCGATCACTGATAGCAGTGGGGAAAATAGCATAATATTTCTTACTTGAGTAGGCTTGCTACCAGAGGAGGGCAGTTCAGAAGATCCAAGTAGCAAGGTTTGCAGAATTCCTCCTCATGGACCTGTACTGGAGAGCAGCGTGTCTTATTTTTGCCACCAGAACGCTGTTAGTGCTGCAAAGACTGTATTTGTTTTTTCAGCTGAGAGTATGGAACACCTTAGATTGTCAGATTAAACAAGGGATACAACAAGCTTTGAGCCAGCTACTTACCAATGTTGATGGCAGAAATTTCCTTCTGCCTTTCAGAGCAATGTTGACCCACGGGATGATGTGTTTGGGTACCCACATCAGTATGAAGACAAACCAGCACTGAGTAAAACAGAAGATAGGAAAGAGTACAATATTGGAGTTCTGAGGCATCTCCAAGTAATTTTTGGTCATCTAGCAGCTTCCAGGCTACAGTACTATGTACCAAGAGGGTTTTGGAAACAATTTAGGTAAGTAGAAGATTTAGTATTGATGTTTGTTTACTGGATCAGTAGAAGAAATGGCGGTGATATGAAGCATATGTGATTTACAGTGATGTAGGGTGTAAATTAGCTGAACTTGTGCAGCACTGTATTTGTTATCCTACCTTTTCACCATTCTGTAAAAGTCTGTTAATAAACCAAAGTTTACAGCAGGATGGTTATTTTGAATTTTAGCGGTTCTTGACCTTGATATTGAGATTTATTGAGATTTT
>VZRE01015750.1:120224-184451 GCA_013396775.1 Cephalopterus ornatus | reverse complement strand
TTTTTTTTTTCCATCTGATTTTTTTTAATCCATACCTTCTGTGGAGTGTAACAGTTTCAAGTCAGGCTTCTGTAGTGACCCTCAAAAGATTTCTAGTGCAATGAAAATCATACCGTACTTGAATAAATAAACATGATTGCGCATACTTAGACCGTTCTGCTGGCTTTGCAAATTCTGGAAGTGCTGTGGGGGTTCCAATTCCTCAGCCTTCACTTTGTGGGGGTGTGTTATGCGGTCTCTTTACTTTTTCTGGGGTCGTTGGAGAAATAATGCTTTTATCCCACTACACATTTATGTTTTGTGTAGAAGCTGAGAGGATGCAAGACCACGTGGTGCTGTGTGATGTAATACTGGCTCAGTGTATTACTGTATTTAATTCCTCAGTTAAATTTCTTGCAAAAAAAAAAAATATAAATAAGGCAGTCCCTTGAAGAGCTGGAATGGGAATGCTCCTTATTTTCTTATCATACAGAAAAGTAACTGCGTTCTGTAACATCTGTGTCAGGGTGCTGTGTTTAATTCACCTTGTTTATCTTGCTCTGGTGGGTTGGCTTGTCTAAGGATTTACAAATCTGTCAGTTTTGCAGTGTAACTGTAATAGAAGGCGGCACTGGACTTGATGGGATTGAATTTGAAAGTGATTCCAAAAGGATGGATAGACGTAGCAAGCTGGTGGTGGTCAAACCAGGGCTGTAACTCCAGCACTCAGAATAAACAGTTCCTGTGTGTGTTTTGATGTTCTTGGCCCTGGTGTTCAAAACAAACTGATAGAAGAGACCAAAAACTCAGATTTTTTTTTTTTTTAACTCCTGCTTCTTCTGAAGGTTCACTTCTATTTTTCTTTTGTGTGTGTGTGTTTCACACAGAAATGTTTAAATCGTTGAAATTAGTTTGTTAAACTGAGTGTTAACTATTTAGGGAGCAGATGCAGCTTCTCACGTTTTCATCAGGTGGTGGTGGTGCCTCAGAATGAAATGTGCTTTTAATAAATTACACTTTATTAAAAACACAACAGGGCTTAGCTCTGTTAGTCAAATAAATCCTGTGTTTGAGTAGGGAGAGTTCCTGGCTCATCAATAGCACTGGCTCTGCTTATCTCAAATAACATTTTAATTTTTTTTTTTTTAAAAATAGCCTCCCTGTGTGGTTGAACTTGCTGTGGGATGAGAAAAACCCACCCCTTCTCATGTGTTCTGTGAGGAGCCAGGTAAAGGCTGGTTCAGAAATCAGTAAAAAGCAGCTGTTTGAACAGGATGAGTGTATCTAGATCCCAGCTCCTCTCCCACACATGCTGTCAGTAGTTGTTGTAAGCTCATTCTTGCTGTTTTGTTACCACTGTGCCCTGGCTGTTGGCTCCTTTATTAGATGTTCACTCTGGCATTTAGGCCTTGCTGGAATCAATAGAAAAATTTGCTTGGGTTTCAGGTCAGCACTGTGGCCTGGGAGTGATAAAAGCCAACTGCACACTAGGCTGGATCAAAAGGAGCATAACCAGGAGATCAAGTGAAGTGATTATTTCTCTCTGCTGGTCTCTCATTAGCTGCATCTGGGACACCATGCCTGGTTTTCAGTCCATCAGTACAGGAAAGAGATGGAAAACCCTGTGGAAGTCTGGCAGAGGCCAGCTCAAGGTGGAGGAGGGACTAAAGGAGCTGTGCTTATTGACTTTCACCCCAAAGCTAAAGAGCTATATGGTGTTCTTTTTATCTTTTATGCAAACATTTATTTATTTATTTATTTTTACTCTTCTTGGGGGGGTGTTGAACACCCTTCCTGTAAATTTTCTTCAGCAGTTTAGCAGATCATCTCTTTTAGCTGTGGTCAGTTTTGTCTCCTGAGGTTTTTTAGAAGCAGTGGGATTTTTTTGGGTGCTGTACATGCGTTAGGAGTTGTGCCTCCAGGACAGCTGAGGTTCTGACAGCAGGAGGAGTCAGACAAGTCAGAGAAAAACATCCAGTTAGTGTCAGAGTTCCTTGACTCAAAGTAGGACTAGTAAATGGAAAAACCAGGGAAAGGAGAAAAACAGAGCTGGGGAAAGAAGGCAAAGGAGAAGAGAAGGCAGGTGTCAAGTGAGGCTGAAGTGAAAGGAATGAGGCATTCCAAGGAAATTGCCAGCTGTAAATTTCCAAGGATGTCTGGGCAACACAGCACTAAACCAATCTGTTACTGTCAGGAGTGTCCTTTAAACAGCTCCAGCCCCCACCTCATTCTTCAGCAAAGGCCCTTTTCCCAAACCGTTCCTTCCTGGGGGCCGTGCCATGACTGCAGAGTCCTTACTTTACCACGCTGTGGCCATGGCCAAAGCTTCCTTTGGGGAGCAGGGAAAGATGCCTTGTAGTTTCCACTTTCTCATGCAGCTGTCAACTTAGTTCTGGGGTTATTGACGTGACAGGACCAGGAAATATGTTTGGCTGATGAAAGGAATGCAGAGAATTTGCTCTGTCCTTCCACTCTTACTTCATGTCGTTGTAGAAATGGCAGAACTAATCCTGCCTGAGCATCCCTCTTCTCATGGAGCATCTGCTGTTGTTCTTAGTTTTTTTTTTGTTTTTGTTTGTTGGTTTTTTTTTTCTTTTGGGAGAGTTTCTAATGTACCTCTTTTATTCTTTAATTACCTTTGTTTCACTGCACTGTCTCTTCGGCCCAACTAATTTTTCATTTATTCTTGTGTGGAAGAAAGCAACTGGTCTGTTTTGATGAATGTCCCAGATCAGTGATCTCAGAGAGGCTGTAAGAAGAATATTAACAGCATTTGCAGATGATCATAACTCAGGTGTTACGAACACAAGTAGAAATAACGCAACATAATCTAAAAATCTTGGAAACAGGAAATTGAATGTAACTGAGTGCGGAGGAGAAATATAAACTGGTGTCCTTGGGAAAAAAAAAAGAGAAGTTCAGTACAAGGGAAAGCTTGGAAAACAGTAATAGCTGAGGGAGCAAGTGGAGAGCAAATTAGATTTGCCTTTGTTTGTGACAGGGCAAAGGAAAGGACAATATAATTAGGGAGTATCTGTGGGCGGATACTTCAACAGCAGCAGGGGAGTGGCCTAAAGTAATTTTGAGACCACTCCTGGGATATTGTAGCTAAGCCTGGGTTTATCCTTATCAATGTGTTGCAAACAGATGGGCACGATTTTGCAGATGATTGGGAATTAACACTTGGGAGAGCAAAGTTGTGAAATGTGTAAGACATGGCTGAGGAAAAGCCACCTAGAGACATAATCATCAATAAACTTCCTCAAGCAGTGAACTGTAAACACCCATTGGTGAGTATTTTAGATAATTAAAACTTTAAATAAGGATTAGGCATTACATTCTAACAGTAATATAACTTTTCGCAGTGTGTCCAAATCTGTGAAAAAGAGCCTCAGAAGGAACCAAGCAAAACATTGGGAAAAACCACAGTATATTACAAGGGACAAATTCTCCATCTGCAGCCTTTTTAGGGTGTAATCTTTGTGCTGTCTCACTGATGCAAGTTTTGCTTCACTTGTTCGTGTGAATTGTGCTGATGCCAAGTGAGGTCGGAAGGCAAAGGGAAAGGTAAGAACCTTCCCCCCTTCCACCAGTCAAGTCCTTCAAATAAGTGAGTTTAAAACATTTTTACTGAAAAATCTTTAAAATGGGACTTTGTTTGTAAACAATGAGCACAGTTAGATACAAATATTCCTTTTGCGTTATATAACTGTATGGTAAGTCTCAAATAAATTGTTCTTCAAGAACTACTAAACTGTAATGAACTGTACCCAAACTCCAACAGGCCTAAGCTCTGTGAACAGTTGTAGAATCTGCAGCTGTGCCCCACGTTCTGTGGTTCTGTGACTGTGTTGGAAAGCTGGTGAGAGCTCTGGTGTGAGTCCCAGAAGAGCTGTTCTGCTGACACAGGGGGAACATAAAGCCATGTTAATAAATCCTTGCACAGAGGCAAACCCAGAGTTGTGACCCTTCTGTTAAACCAGGTCTGGTCACCTTTGAGACATCCCCTAGTTCTGAAAGGGTTGGGGTTGGTTTGGTTGAGTTTTTTGACTTTTGATATCTCTTAGCCTTGTTTTTTGGTCTGACCCATTGCAACTTTAAAGCAGCTTCGGGTCTTTTTTAAGGAAAGGAAGGTATTAAAATAAGAACCAAACTGTAAAGGTGGTTGAGGAATCTGAGATTAAATAATCCATAATGTTCAGTGCTCTAAATGCCATTGGCACAGACTGTTGATTCTCCCCAGTAAACTGTGCAGTGTTAAATCCAACAGTTGTCTCTGGGCAATTAGGTCCACTCTTTCTTTAAAATGGGACTGCTAATGCTTAATTGTGATATTGTATTTTGTATTATTATTTATCAGGTATTACCTGATCTTTTGAGTCAATAATCTTTTCTCTTAAATAAGTAAACCAACTCCAGATTGCAATTTAGGAGTCAATATAGGAAAGATAATAGTTTTGTCTTGAGTAAATTCTTGGTTATAAGATTGGTGAAGCTCTGTCCTCTCTATGATTTAGTGGGTATATGATAACTTTCAGTCATTAATCTGATTTTAAACTGCCCACAGAGAGCAAGGGATATCTGAAAAAAACCACTTTATATACACAGGTAACAGTGACACCCCTTCTGGAATAACAGCCTTTTGCATCCTTCTGTAAGTGGGATTGTGGATCACAGGATCTGGGTGCAAGGGTATTAATATGACTGTGAAAGATATCACTTCTGTGATCATTGGTGGATTTAGTGGCTGCCAAGTTCTTAAACATATCAGCATAAAATACAGGTTATACCTCTGAGTGAGACTGTAGAAGTGATTTATCTCAGCCGAGGCATAGCATTAGAACTGAGCCTAGATTCCAAACTGCCCCTCAGCAGTTCCACATGTTTTTAATGCACTGCCTTTGCCTTCCATGCTGTCACACCTTGGCTGTCCTTACACCAGGATGCTTTCCCAGTTCTGTAGGGAACAGCCTGGGAATTAAAATGTATTCCCAAGTGACGAACACAACTATAATTCCAGAACAAGTGTCTTTTGTTACTTGCCAAAATGAGCCAGCTAACTTTTTTTTTTTATGTTGGAAAAAAAAAAAGGAGTAGAAGAAGGAAAAGAGTAAAACCAATCTGCTATTTAGGTTTCTCTTGGAGGGGTAATATTAGGGAGCAGTTTGGAGGAAACTGCAGCTTTTAGTTCTGGGTGAATAATCTGTGCTGAAGTAAAAGCTCTCACATTCTTCCCAAGATTTTTGAAGATGAGCTTGTATCTTTCTAAATGTAAATCATTAATATGTAAGCAATCTTGATCCAATTCATTAGGATTTTTTGCATTTTTTTTTCATATTTTCACAGTGAACTCCTTGATTTTAGGTTTATTTTATTTCCGTTTAAGCTTTGCTTCTCTTTTTACTCATTCCTCTTTTTCAGTCTATAAATTAATGTTCAGCCTTTGGCAAGCCGTATTTTTCAAGTGCTGCTCTCTTCTGTCGTACCTGTGACTAAACTTAGTCTTTGATCGTGTTCCTTTGTGGCTGGTCTTTTCCACTCTGAAGGGAAAATTAGGACTGAAAAAAAAAAAAGAGTATTTCTATCCTTAGAATCCTTTGGAGAGTTTCATTTTAAGGAAGCATCCCTGCAGGCTCTGTTTCTGTGTGTCCAGGTACCAAGAAGCAATTTTGAAGGCAGGGTAGAAGGAGAAACCGGGAACAACAGCACTGCAACAGAGGCTGCCACACATTCCTTGTGTGACAGGGGTCACCACACTTCCAGGGGGGATGTCAGCAACACCTTCCCTCTCAAACACTGACCTTCCCTTCTCCCTGTAAGAAAGGATTGTGTCAAAATACACCCAGTTACTCCCCAAAATGCGAAAGGTGCGGGGGAGGTGTGGGGGGAGGTGGCCAACTTGTACGTGGTGATGGAGAGGCCTTTTGTGAGTCCGTCCTTCCTTCCAGGGCTGCAGGGGAAAACTGATGGCTGGATGTGTTTCCTTCCCGGGGAATTGGAGTTCAATAATTTGGGAAATGCAGGTCTTAAGGGCTGCCTGCACAGAGCAAATTGGTAATTAGAAGCATGTGTTCTCCTGTAAGTGTTCCAGGGAGCTGTGTGGAGCAGAGGGAAAGCCTGGATTAGCACAGTGTGACAGTTGTACAGATGCAAACCTGGGGTGCCTTTAACCATTTCAACTTCACTGCAAACTTGGTTGAAAACTCTGTGTATTCAAGGGTCTGTAGTTTGGTGATCATTCCCCTGCCAGGATTTTATGTGAAGATGGCTCTTTTTGACCAGCCTGTTTCACAAGTTGTTTCTGAAAAGTGACTTTTTATAAAGGAAAACTAAAATACTGGTGTTCTTTACTCCAGCTGTAGGAAGGAAATATGATTTGACTTAGTTAAGTGTCACCTAACAGCAATTAGCCTTAAACCCAGATCTAATACATCCTAGATTGTAGATGGGAAAAGGACTTTAGGTTCTGAATCTTAGTTTTCAGATCCCTGTCAGCGCAGAGCCCACAGAACTGAACAAAAGATTTCTGGGACAATGTACATGAAATAAAATTGCGCTTTTCATCTGCCAAGTCTTTCACTCTTGCTTTGTTTAAAATTGCCACTTGCAGGGAGGTAGAAAATCACTTTGTGAAGTGTTTCAGCAGAACAAGCTTGTGGTTATGGCAGGGTAATGGAGACTTTTGTACTGATTTCTTTTGTAAAGGAGTTCTCTGAGTTTGATGAAATGCCCCATAAAACCTGTGGTTGAAAAACAGATGCCACCTCCTCTTACAGTGGAGATGTAATCTCTGCTTGAGACTTTCCCTCATGAAAATAATTAGCATGTAATGCTAATATTTTTAATATTCTTATACAAGGGGAGAAAGTCTTTCTGTGTGTGCTACTCAATAGGTCACTCAGGTAGGATCAATAATCCATTAGCAGGAATCTCTTCCATTTAACACAAGTTTTTTCTGTCCTTTCCAGCTCAAAAGCAGTACAGAGGAGTAAGTTAAAATAGCACCAAAAATAGTTTAATGTAAAGGTGCTTAGCAGAAACCACATCTAAAGCAACCTTGTTTTTAATACAAAATGTCGTGTAAGCTGAGAGGCACAGTGAGGACGCTTCTTCTGGAAATACTCTGGTATTTATACATTTATATCTGGCCATAATAGGACAAAATGGCTTTACAAGTGTTCATTACACCTGATTCCTCAGAGCAGTGTGAAATGTGTCCTGCCTGGAGGAGAAAAGAATGAAAAAAATAATGCAGAATTTTTAGCTGTAAGTGACTGGAAGGATTTCCAGTTTTGATATTTTAATAGGTTGGTGAATCAGTGACCACAAATTTTACCTACTGTTTGTTTGGGATTATACTTGATTATCATTTAGAGCAGCAGTTTAAGGCCAAATATATTTTTCCATGTTTCACTACTTCTGTAGGAAATCTTCTTATGGATATTACTGTTTGGCACAATCTAAAATATGTTTATTGGCTTTTGTTTTTTCTAGACTGAGAAATCAACTTTGAAAGCAAACCAACAATAGAGGCATTCATGGTTTGCTTTTTAAAAGCCACACATTGTCCTATCTTATTGAAAACAGGATTTTTTTCTAATAACTAAATTCTCTGAGACTGTTTTTTAAAGTTGTGTAATAAAAATAGCTGTCAAATCTATTATGACAGTCTAGACTACGCACAAAAGGGAACTCTAGGGAAAGCATGGAGATTTTCTCAGGGAAACAGATAAGGAAGGGGAAGAGTAAAATGCTTCATCCATTTTAAATAAGTTGTCTAATCTATAACCTTTCAGAACAGCTCAGTTGTGTTCTTGGGAGGGGGGGAAATGGATACAGTAGATTGTTCTGGAAGAAAATGTGCCATTGTCAGCCCCACTGTGCTGGGTGAGTGATAAGAGCCTGTAAAAGCCCTGCGTTGTTCCCTAAGTAGTCCAGAAGCAAAGCTTTTCCTCTCTCCTGGAGGGATGCTTGGCCTGGATGAGATGGATTAATAGCTTGTCACAGGAACACAAATCAAGCCATCCAGTTAAGCTGGAATAAAATTGGGTTTATGTTCTGAACTCCTGAATGGAACAGCTTTTGTGGGGAACAAAGACCCATCCCAGGCTGATGCTGTGGGGGGGGATCAGGGGGAGCAGCATTTCAAGAGGGGCCTGGATTTGTCTACATCTTCCCATCCTCATCCTACATCTTCCTCTGCCTCCTGAGCCCAGCAGGAATAAGGTGCATGTGAGGCCACGGCTGCCAAGTCAGGTGAGCAACTTCTATTAAGAACTTCTCACTGTGCAGAGCAGTAATTTCTGAACCAGGGACCACTGCAGGGACAAACTGGGGCTCGAGGGTGCTGGGAATTTGTTCCTGCGTGCTGGTATTTGGGTCACAAGCTGATGGAAGGGGAGAACACAGCCCTGCAAGTTTGGGAATGGGAGCTGAGAAACGTTCCAGGAGCGGGATCATCCCTTGTGGCTTCTGGTAATTAGGTAAAATTTGCTGATTAATGAGGCCAGAGTTTCACACACGCTTTAAGCCAGCACTGAAATCTCACCTGACAAAAGTGATTAGTTTTAACCTGGATATGGATCACTGTGGCTGTAGAAAACTTATTTTCCAGTAGGGAGGGTGTGTAAATAGGATTAAGTGGAAAGGGGGGAGCAGTACATGTTTATAATGACTTAAACTGTATATTCCCAGAACTTGGGAATATAAAAAAACAAGGGGGAAACAAGATAATGAAATATATCCTCTTGGCTTTGAAGCTTTTTATCTTATTCAAACTCTTCCTCTTACCCAGACTCTTCCTCAGATCTGCTGTACCTGCCTGTTTCGGTTGGGTGAGGACATTCCCAAGCCAACAGCCCTCTGATCAGGTGCAGTGATGTTTGCTCTCCCTCCTACACATTTATTATATGTCTGAAGTATAAGGCAGTATCACTCTGCGTGAAAGTATACAGCTAAAAAGCCAAGTTACGTGCAAATAAAGCAATTTCAGGTGCACAGGGAAGTTTTCAATTTAAAAAGAATCTGAAATTCGGAAGTCAAAATCCTTTCGCTTCAAGGGAGGTAATTTATTTTTTTTGTCCTACAGTGCGTTGTCCAGTATACCCTACTTTGGGCAACACTATTTAAAAACTCATTAGTACATGTAAATAATTAGCAGTCTGGATTGATGGATAAAGGTTAAACCATAGGTACATGTTGCTGGTCTGTGTGGGAGGTGTAGAGCTGATACAAACAGCATCCACGGAGGGCAGGTTTTTTTGCACAGTTACTACAACTGTGACAGCACTGAGAAAGCCAGTAGGATAAAATGTATCCCAGGGGATGTGAGGGAAACACGAGAAGTTGAAAATGTAAATATTAATGCAGTAGAAACCATGAAGGGGGTGCAGGATTTGGTAATTTCCCGCAATTTTTTATCATTAGTGACAATGCTGGAACTGACCAAAAAAAAAAATCAATCTTGTAGGTAGAGTGGAAGTTGGCACTTGGAATATTTCTTACTTTAATAGGAGGAAGGAGGAGCAAGAGCAATGGGAAATATCTTAATTGTCACACCACTGCCTGAGGTAAGGGTTGCAGAACACGACTTTGGCAGTAGCTGGGGAAGGTGGTGACACTCAGAGGCTCTGGGTGCAGCCCAGTGAGCACCAGAAATGTGATGACTGTCAGAAATGGCACAGACCTGTGGTGAGGAGGCAGGTGGGAGGTCAGGAATCCAGAAAGTCCACTGGAGTGAGGCACAGCAGGAGCAGGACTGAGCACAGACCTCGGGAAAGAACCAGGGGCTTCAGCCCCGGTTTAAACGTGACAGTGGCCAGAGGGTGGGTGGGGGGAGCTCACGTGAGGCTGTGGAGGGCAATTTAGGCCTACTGATGCACTCAGAGTCCTAACAGACTCTTCACTCTTCTAGGTAGCTTTTATTACCAGAATTGCTTTTGGTGTAGGGGGAAAAAAACCCACTTTGCACTTGGATTAAACTTTAGTCACTTTAATTTTCACCCCAGCAGAACTCCCTGTTCCAGACAGATTAAACAGTGCCAAGTGCTGCTCTCATTAAGAACACCTGAACAGCATATTCTTTGTATAAAGTTTACCCTTCCTATTAATTGAGGTTAATTGTAGCTGTGCAATAGCTACCCACAAGAGGAAGAGTGTTTCTGCCTCTGAGCTATAATTCGTATTTATAATTTTTTACTGTGATTGAAGGTACCACAAGTTTAAGAACCTGTTATTTGAAGGCACAGTGCACAGACAGAGGGCCAAAGGCAGATGATATCCCCCCCAAAATCTACCAAGTCAGAAAATAACAGAGGAAAGAAATCTCAGAACATCCACACAAAGTGAGACTTGAGAAATCTGTGGACTTGGACTTGCTCAGGTTTGCAGAATAAATATTTTTGACCTGAAACCGTGCAGTCAAATGTGTCAGATAAAAGGCCACTGTCACAACAGGTGAGGTGATATTGGAGGGCATTCAAAATCGGTGTGTTCCAGGCTCCAAACAAATAGGTTTGATTCTGGTTTTGGGATGGGTTTTTTTTTTGGAGTGGGTTTTCTCTCTCTGGAGATTGTAGCCAGCATTTATCAACTGAGTTATTTTGCATTTATTTTCATTGTTTGGAGACAATAAATTCTCTGTGGCAAGAGCTGCTAAAATACTTAAGTATGGCATTTGTTTGCCTTCCTTGACTGAAGAAAAGCCCCTCTAGTTTGTAATCACTTTTTGAATAGTAGTCTGTGACCCAGAGAAGCTACTTTCAGCAACAAATAATTGCTGTGCCTTTTGTCCCTTCAGAAAATGCAATTTTAAGGATCTTGGTAAGTTTTTGGAACTTGCTGCTGACCAATCTGCAAATTCAATACACCTCTTATTTCTACGGGAGAAGGAACCTTGAAGGTTTTCTCAGAGACCTAGAATAGCTTCTTTTATTTTTTAACTAACCAACGTAATGCCGTTCATATTTCACTTGGTAACACTGAGATTTTTCCTGAAGTTTTGGAAGGGTGGTATTTACGTTACTTGTACTGGAAAAAATCTTCCCACCAAATCTTGATATATCAAATACAAATCAAAATGCAGCATTTGTATGTCCTGGAGGGAGCTGATTGTAAGGAAATAGCCAATAACAAGGATATTTTACTGTTGAGCTGGGATAAATCATCACCTCCATCGTCTTGTATCTAAAACACTTGTGAGTCTACTCATCATTATTTTTGTCTGCCAGTACTTTGTGCTTTCCATCTCAGCAACACTCATTGTCAAACAGCAATTTCACTTGTTAATCCTGCTCCTATCTCCCGCTGAGGTCTCATTGGCCTGTTTCTGATCCAGCATGTTCCTCCTTATTTAGAGAAAATGGGATTTGAGCTTTGAACAAACCTTTATCCATTTGCATCCTTGTGTTGTTAAAAAAAAAAATCTGACTTGTGGAGATTCACCTCCTACAAATCTGCCCTTAGATTTCTACTGATGGAAAATTGCAAATTGCTCTTTGAAGTACAAGTTTGGTGTTTGTACACTGATGTTTTACAGCTGCTCTGTCAACAGTGTTGGGATCCTGGTCCATGAAATTCCAAGTCTGCCCTCTAAATTTGGGCCTACGATCACAGTGTAGGCTTAGCAAAGGCATTCCTATATATTCTAAGGGCTTAAAGAGAAATCCACTGAATCTTCTAGTCCCAGAAATTGGAGGGAGATCAGATTAGCCAGGAAGTAATCTGGTCATAGTAGAACGATATCTGTCCCACCTGAGCTGCCGTGGACACTCCCAGAGCTGGAAGACAGTTTTCCACAGCTGCTTTTGGGGCAGGATTCCTTTCAGGAGCTGTGACGAGGTTATCCATGCTTCAAGCCATTTCTGTGTTTAGTCATGAGGGACAAACATATTCTCTTGGTGCAGCCATCGGAGAAATGCGCAGTGCTACCAACTTCTCTTCCTTGAGCCCTGAAGTTATCTAGTTTGTCCATTTGGGTTTGTGCTGTGCTTTCTGTCCACAGCAGGAAATCCTCTCTGCCAGGATGCCTTGTTGGGAGCAAACCCCCAACCCTGGGTGAGTGTTCTGCTTTGGAGTGGAGCAGTGACAGTTTGCTCGGCCTGGGAACTCCTTTCTCTTATCTCAAGGGCAAGTGCAGTGCCTGTTGCTGGTCCCACCACGAGGGACTATCAGTGCTGTTCCATGTTAGTTATGACTCATCCCTGCGACTATTTCTTTTTTTTCGGAGCCGCCAGCTGAGTTTTTTCTGTGATTCTCTAATACATTCCAGTCAAATTGAGGTGGGTTACTCTAAACAACTCCATTGCTCATTTTAGCAAAGTGTGTTACAGAAGCATTGTGAAGGTTAGGTGGAGAGACAGCACTGCCTCTTCAGCTGCAACAGGGGCACTCAGGAGGGAATTCATGTGTCCTGGAGAGAGACAGACATTGTTCTTGGCTTCTTTTTAACTTTCTGGCATTTCTGATTCCCTCCTCAGCCCTTTGTGGGATGATCAAAATTATGAAGGCTGCTTTCATTGCCTGCCTCAGCAAACCAGCCCCTCAGCTACAGTCAATGAGTCTGTTCCTCCTCTGCTTTGAGTTTTAGGATGACACGCAGTGAGAAGGTGACAAGAAGGTAAAAAGCTTTGTGTACAAGGGGTGTATCTGTGGTATTTGCCAGCACCACAGATTCTCCAGGCTTGCACAGCAGCAAAGAAGAGCAACAGTCACAAGAGAAAGTTTTCTACTTGTCATTCCCAGACATAGAATCCCAGAATGGTTTGGGTTGGAAGTGGCCTTAAAGCTCATCTAGTTCCAACCCCCTGCCATGGGTAAGGACGCCTTCCTCAGATATGTGTGGATATTGGAGCTGTTCAGGAATTGAGGCAAACAGCCCAGCTGTCCATCCCTGCAGTAAAACTGGGGTGTTTATCCCGCAAAATGATGTTGTCACAACATTGCTTTGGAAACGTGACACTGAATTTCATTCAGTCACTTAGTTATGCTAATGTGGTTTCCTTGCAGCAGTGAGCAAATGTCTGTTGCTTCTGGGTTTATCCGTGAAATTGTTGATGTTGCTGCCAAACTATTGCCTTGTCAAGTGTCCCAGCCTAAATTGTCCCAAATTTTAATGAGTTGGGTTTTACACCTCATCTGGTATAACCAGAGTTCGGTGTGGAACAGCAGTTCTTCCACTGCCGGCTGCATATTCCCTGTCACCCCCTTGCATTCCATAGATTGGTTTGGCAGAAAACAAATCTGTCAAAAGCCAAGTTTTCCTTGCAGATCAGCCTGTTGAACTGACCTGCCTGGTCACTGGGTCTAATGAGGGGTGGCAGGGAGGGACAAGCACTGCCTGGAGCTTTCCCTGCCTGGAGTTGTCAGGAATCAGAGTTAAAATCAAGATGTTCTTACCAGGAACCAGTTTCAGTTCTGGCTTAGTGCAGAAAAACATCCTTGCTTGTCTATTCCAGCCCATTAGACCCGGCTGCGTCTTTATTTTTCATAATTATTTGATAAATTACTTGCTATTAAAATAATTAAGCCATGCATCTTGGCATTATTTACAGTTTTTTCTCATGTTATTAAGCCGTAATTTGACCAGCAGATATGAGCATAATTTACCATATGATTGCATAGCTTTTAATGTGTGCTTGTGCAGTGAATAGCAGCTATAAAGCTAAGTGGTTTGCCCTGTAAAGTGACATGATGTCATCATATTTCTTTGAAAATGTAAAATTAAGTATCATTAAATCCTATAATTATGGAGCTATAGGTTATATTTGCAACTCTAAAACGTGGAGTCAGGTAGCCTGAGCCTTCTGTCTGTAATGTTCCAAGAATTCTGTCAAAGTTGTACAAGAGCAAATGTTGTGCTTTACAGAACAGGAGATACTTCCCCAGCCCTGTCTTTCAGTGTAATTCACTTTTTGTTCTCTTTTCTTTCCAGGAACTAAGGCTTTCCAACATGTTCGTAACAACAAAGCAAGCAACTGTTTCAGGAATTAGTATGTTTGTGGGGTTTTTTTAAATAATAAAAACTATTTTAGTGTCTATTTTTCGTGCTCTTTATAAATTATGTGGATTTCATAGATGATATTGTATGATTGGTTATAATATAGAGACTGTTAGATGGGGGGGGGCTTTAAACAAATAATTAGGGCTCTTGATTATTTTCCTTGTCAAATTTTCTTAGTTTTTTTTGAAAGTTTGATTATTTACTGTTTCTTTTAAATCTTTACCTATAGCTAAAATAAATGGTTATTTTCCCCCTCGTTGTGAGTTGAACCTGATTTATGTTACTTCTGCCCTTCTAATTTATTGTTTTACTTTCTAAGACACAAGATGTTTGAACAACTGCTGTGATTGATTCCTGGCATTTCTCATCATCATCTGTAGTCACTTTAACCTGGTGGAGGTATGTAATGTTATATATACATGTGTATAACAGAATTTTTGCTCAGTGCTGTATGTATTTTAAGTGGTTTTTAGAAATCTTAGGATTCTTAGAGGGATGTATTACAGCACTATTCTGGAGATAAGGGGTGATCCTCTGATTCGGTGGCATTATAATAAATACCGTGATGAAAAGAGTGAAATAAATGCTTTGTGCCATCTACTGGTGTCGGTGGGAGCTGCGTTTCAGCTCAGAGCCCGAATTGTGACTTTAACTGAAGTGACGCCGTGGTAAAAGAGGGAAACTCGCTGTAAATAACACGAACGTTTTGTATTCTTACCTCTTCTCTGCATTAAGTGCTAACTAGCGTTAAACATGTGCTAATTGAAACTGCAAAGCCGTGCGTTAACACTTTTTCCCACCCCTGCCTTCCCAAACATGCCCTACAACTTCTTCATCCCTATTTTTATAGAGCCTGGAAACACTTTCTAACAGGTAGGTCAGTCGTGTTTGACCAGAATTGAGCCAAGCCGAGGTGTAGACTGTGCTGTGAGTGTGAACGTGGTTTGTCTGGACACGTTACAGGGAGTCATACCTTTCTATAATGATTCATAATTACAATATATGTCATTATCACTTTTACTCTTAATAGAGTATTAAAAAAAAAAAAAAACACCCCTCCTCATTCTCCCCTACAGATTTTCTCTGCTGTTTGACCCATTGTTAAGCCTGGACTAATAAAGCTGCTGCTCTGGGGGACTCCAGCCTAACACAGGGTTACGTAAGGCCTTTTAGCTGAAACCTCTTTGTATCCTACAGCCTCATAATAGGCCATTGTATTTACTGGGATTTTTATAAGGCTCAGATGTCACATTCAATTCTTGGCTGTTTCAGGATCATCACTGTTATCGCTTGTGTGTTTAATACATTTTGTGTACATTCTGGTTATAGATATTGCTCTGCAATGGGATTTGCCTCTTTCGTTGTTGGCTTTTCCCTATTTATCTCTCAGGGGCATGAACAGTGGATCCAGTGTCCCTCTGGTTATGGTTGTTCTATACAAAGGGAGAAAATCCAAGGAAGTATTAGTGAAAAAAACCCTTTAAACATTAGAAGGTTGTGCTTCAGTATCATGTTCAGGGGTCCAGATACCTCACTTGCTTATGTAGCCAAGGATTCATTTCCACGTGGTGTGTAGCCCCCAGGAGAGGCACCCGGCCTGGAAATGTGGATTCTCTGGGTCTGCTTCTGGTAAAACACAGCTCACCCTGTCCATAAGAGAGGTATTTACCTCCTTTGCAAAGGGCTTCTAGATTTGTTGATTAAAAATACTTTATAAGGAGCTAATAGCACGTTTTTGATCTGGTTTTGATACATATAGCTGGTGATATAATTGTATATGCTTCGAAAAGTGGGATGGACAAGGTATTCAAATTCTTTGGTTTAGTCAGTTTGGAATTATCTAAATGCATATGTATGTATTTATACATGTTACCTGCTGCAAACACAGCTACAAAAATCAATACAGTGAATTAGTTGATTTTTAGATTGCTTTTCAAAGCATAAACATCAATTTAAGTAAAACTGGTATTGCTTTCAGAAGGGCAGGATTTTATCCAAGTATAAAAGGTGGATCAATTGCAATGATACAGAAAGGTATTAAAATATTCAGCTTTTTAATTTTTCAATTTTTTTTTTCTTCTTTTGCAGGTAGATGCCCAAAACATTCATCTTTGCTTTGTTGTGACTGATTGTTAGGCCTGGGAAAATGAACTGCAGTAAGAGCACAGTTAACATGAATTTTCATGGGGGGAAAGTAGTTAATTATTGCAACATTACAGCCACTATGATCAGAGCAGTGACTCATGCAAGTGAAGCATATAATTGTCCATGTAATTTGTTTGAAGTCAGTTGGGTTCCAACAGTCTCGTTCCTGTGTATAACTCTTAATTTTTCTTTATATATTTTCCCTTCAAAGTCTGCTGGAATTTGCTAGGAGGGTTTGTTCTTTTTTTCATGTATTATTGTTGGAGAAAAAGATACCAACTTCTGTCTGACAGCCTGAGATGGGCAAGACTGCTGCAGCTCCATGTCCTCAGCTCCAGCCAGGAGCAAGGCTGGAAATATATTTCCTACAGGACTCTGCCACATCTCACTTGTTCATTTTTTAAACCAGAAGCAGCTCCTGACTTCTGCATTCCTTCTCGATCCCCTTTTTAATCACTTTTCTTAATACTCTTGCATTTTTTGTTATATGTAAAAGACTGTGCATTTGGGTAAGAGTCACTACAGTGGGAAGTATTGTGGCAGGAATCTAAATCCAACCTGCTACGTATTTCTGGAAGAAAAGAACACTTTTACTCTGGGAAAGCTGGAAAATGCTGCTCAGGTTTGAAGCAAACTTTATCTTCTTTAATACACTAAACACACTTTGTCTGCAACCTCTTGAAATCAGGAGGAAGTGGCTGTGGATGATCCAAAATTGGCAGGTTTATACAAACCTTTTCTTGTGGATTCTGCTGCATCCCAATGATTCAAAAGCAGTGTTTCTTAACAAATTTATACAAGGGTGTTGCTGGCTTGAGTTTCACAGGGTGTGCAGCTCAACCCAATGCTGTGGATTTACAAATACGCCCTTAATTTAATAGGATCCATTGCTTACTTAGTTTGCAGCAAATTAATTTCAGATAGGGAGTGCATCTCAAATTGTTTCTTCTAAATTACAAATATATTTTCTGTTCTACTGCATTTTGGTCTTGCTGTCATGGCTATGACTGGTAAAACTCCCACACAGGTTCCGTATGCCGTGTGTACTTATATCTTTATGGCTCTTTCATAAAGCATGGACATTTCCTTTTGAAGGAAATGCCTTAATCCTTCACTTTATGGGCCGTGTCCATGCAAAGCACAGTTCTCTTGCGTTTGTTCCCCACACAGGTGGGTTGATTGTGGTTTCTGCAGTATTACAGAAGGCAGGAATTGAAGCAGAGCATATCCTTTAGGAATTTCATTCATTTCGAGACAATGTGGTAGTAATTATTTCTGTAGAATTGTTTTTGTGCTCACATTTAACCCTACCCTCGTGTACTTGCTTTCTGATGGCATCTTTTATTTTGTTGTTCTGGTGATGTGTCTTCCTTTTTTTAGCACGGGGGTATAAAAGTGGTGCCTGTCTGCCTTTGTGACAGGAGCTGGCAGGTTGTCTTTAATTCCAACAGCAGGGTCCCAGGGTCCACTGTTGCCATAAAAACACCCACAGAAGGATTTGTGGCACATAACAGGCTTTCATCTTGCTGAGACAAGAAAAGAAATAACCAATTCCCGACCTAGATCAGTCAGCACACAGTTTATTTTGCCTTGGGAGGCATCATGAAGGAGACCAGCACGGAGACCCGCTGAGACACTGCAGGAGGATATGAAGAGCCAACTGGAATGACTTTTAATCCCTTCTATCATTTAGTCATGAGGCTAAAAGGTAAGTTAAGTCTCCTTTGGGAGGAGAGATGGTTGGATAATACTGGTGTGAGAATTAATCATAGAAATTCTTATCAGCGGTGAAAATACGCCCTTAGAACAGAATGAGCTGTGAGTCCCAGGCCTCCTGAGGCTCCAGGGCCTTGGAGCACCAGTAAAACAGAGGAGGAGGAGCTGTGGCCTCTGCTCCAAGTCCACATGGTGATGCCATGAAGTGCTTGACTACCGAGTACTGGACCTGTTGTCAGGAAGGGTTGGAAAGGTAGAGATGCTCTTGTTTTGCATTGGTGGGAGCAGTCAAAGGCAGATAGTAGTTCTGGACATTATGGGAATAATTTATTTTGGGAAACATTATTTATTGTGGATCATTAACAACTAGAAAAGTTGCTCTGGCTGCAATGGTTCCACCACAGACGTGACTCTGGGCTTTGCAGGTGTCGTTCGTCCTAAGGGAGCTCTGAAGAGAAAGGATGGTGGAGCCTTGGATTGCAGGAGATCTTGTGCTGTTTCCTGTGAGTAAAACATTCACTGCTGTCACTAAAATCAAATCAAATTAATCTCAGGATTATGTTTTGTGTCCGGGAACACGGTTGAGGCAGAACACTGGACATGGTAAGGCAGTAAAATTTAATGTATTATATTTCTTTTGTCATTAAATCTAAGCTTTGCAAAGGCTGAATCTCTGGGGCCTGACAAGCTGGGGACAACGTCCCCAAGCCTTGCATCAAGCCCTCCTCTCTGTCTTGATGTTTCCCCTGATATTTTGTGCATTGGGGGGCAAACTGCTCCATCCCACTAATGTAGAACTTGTACTTTGTATCTTTTGCTGCCTCCTGACTCTGCAGCCCTGCTTTAGCATCAGTACAAAAGTGATCCAAGCTCCTCCTGAGGCCTCTCATGGCTCCTGTTCCTGCTTACACAGCCAGGTCTTTCACCTGCCTCCTGTGGCACCACCACCCCTTCCCGTGTTCCAGGACAAGAGGGAACAGACAGCTGGCCTTTAGAGCCCAGCAAACTTGGAGTCAGGCTTCTCCCTGCTCCTGTGCTTTATAACCTTGATCTGGGAGCTAAAAGAAGCTTAGTCCAGCCTTCCTGAGGAAGGCTTGTGATGTTGGAAGGTGAGAGAAGGAGAGGTGAAGGATGACAAAGAAGTGAGCTTTTGTTCGAGGCAGACATCTGATTCCCTCGATCTGGATGAGAGCACAGCCCTCTGCACAGCGCAGTCAGTGCCAGGCAGAGGCTGTGTGCCATCCCTGGGGCTCTGATAGGACAGGGACTAGGAGGTGGATTTTTCCCCTGTCAAAAGAGAAGGTTTCATGGTAGGAAGGACAGGAAAGGAACAGATATGTGTATCCTTCCTTTTAAAGTTGTCTTTAAGCACACATGGGGCGGGTTATTAAACAAAAGAAGCTGTGTGGAGGTAAGGCGTGGCTGGTCCTCTCAGCAGAGGGCTCTGTATTTAGGGCCCTAATTTGCAAGCTCAGTTTCAGGTCTGTGTCAGGTAAGAGATTTGAGAAGATGCCTGTTCTCCGTGTGCTCTGTGCTCGTCACAGAATAACTGGCTCAGAGCCTGATTCTCTTTGCTTTGTAGTTAATGCAACACGAACTTCACTAGAAACTGGATCAGGGTTGTGTAGCAAATCACCTCCTGACTTCACCTCCTGTTTAATTTCTTTCACTTACTCTTTGTCTCACCAGCTTTCCTCCTCCCTGTCTCCCGGTTTTACCTTTGTGGAGAGCTCTGGAATGTGCCCAAACACAGCCCAGAGTGAGGGGCTGTGAGAGGACGGGTCAGGCCAGCCCGGGGCACACGAGGAGCCGGCTGGGCAGTGGAAAGTTACAGCCCTGAGCCCAGCTGTAGATCCCTGATCCTGCAGACACTGCCCTGCTCCCTTGGAAACGTGATCCCTGCCCAGGAGATCCCTGGTGTGGAAAAGGCTGAGTGCTCTGCAAAATGCTGTTCTCATCTGAGGGGAGGAAAAGGGGTTTAGGGTGATCTATCACGTACTTTCAATAAAGGAAATTTGCTTTAATCCCCCTAATCTAAATCTGCTGTTGATGGTGCCAGAGACTGCAAATATTTTACCCGTGTTTGTTCACTGCAAACTGTCGCGATCTCCAGCTCGATAATTCTGCAGGAAAACGATAGCAAGCATGACTCAAAATGAGAGAAAAGATGGACAGAAATAGGATGGGCTTTGATAAGAACTGACTTCAGCTTTTAGTCCTTTCCTGTCTGTTGTGTCAGAGCACACGTGGGCAGCCATGGAATAATATTTGCTTGTAGCTATTTATGTTTCACAGGAATATGGAGTGGAAATCAGTGGTAAGTCCTAGTGTGAAACTATCTTTCATCCTCAAGAAAGAGCTGTTTGCCTGAATTTCATTTGCTGGACATAGTATGGAATTTACCTTTCTGCTTTCACTTTTGGCAGGAACTCATTCAATGCTGTTTAATTTAATTTGACATGACATTTTAGTAACTCCCATCAAAAGATCTGGGTGAAGGGTCATGACAACAGCCCAACTATTTAGCACAGTTTTTCTCTAAAGGAATCAGTGAATTGTTTGACCAGAGTGAAGTAAGGATTCCCCAATGCCTTGGGAATGAATGTGCTACAGACGCAAAGAAGTTTCATTAACTAGTGTGAACCTCCAAAAGAAAAGGAAGTACGAGAAGAAAACGTTGTGAAATGCATGTTACAATTGTAGCTGGACCCGAGGGTCATGCAGCATGTTTTGGATCTGCTTACTTGCAAAGGATGGAGTTTCCCTTGCTGTAAACTGACTGCTTTGCTTATATTTCAGTAGTGCCTCTGAACTCTCGTTTTAACAGGTGACAAGAATACTATGACATTATTTTTCTTGGCATAAGAAAGGTGTAGCTTAAATTAATAAGGTATCAGTGTCATTATTCCCATTTTTCCTTTCTCTTTTTTCTTATTCTGTCCTTGGCTTCTTCAGAAACACTCTCAAAGTGCTCATGAAACACAGCCTTTACCACAGTCAATACCGAAGATTTTCCTGCAAATTATGTTAAATTAATTCCCGGTAAATATGGCTTTTCCCCTCTGCACACCTCGTAACGATCCAGGCAGTTCTTTAGCAAGTATACAGACTCAATCCACCTTCCCAAGCCTTTCTCCCAGCCAGGAATCTCTGGCAGTTTACAAAGGCAATGATAAGACAGGGAAGTGATCAGTAATTTGCTGGTCTTGGGAACCCAGAGAGACCTAAACCAGCACTAATCTGTCTTGTCATGAAGCTGAAAGTGGCTTGGCTGTTCTGCTTAGATACACCCAATAATATTCACATATTTTATCGTGGCTGGAATAGCTGCATCTTTCTAGAAACTCGTATCAGGAAAGATAAGAGTTGGAGCAATTCAAAGTTAGTCAGACAGGGCACGTTGTCAGTTCAGGGTGATTTTAAAATACAGGGCACCCAGTGTGGTTTTAAGTGCATGGGAAGTGCATCACTAAGTGATGAGTAAATGCTGACACTGCAGCAGAGACAATTCAGAAGACAAGCAGTTCAGGTTATCACTGTGATTTGCAATACTGGTCAGACCAAGCTGATGGCAGGTGTTAAAATTAAACTATATACATAAGATTTAGCAATATGCCTCACAAATATCTTGCGAACTGTTGGAAAGTGGCATTTAAGAGCTGCTTTTGTTACTGTTTTGCACACCTCTGTTTTGTGAGAGTTAACTCTGAATCTAGGAAAGAATTACTTGGTAGTGACAACCTTATGCAATAACTGCAAACATTGTTTCCGTGTCTTTATACGGTGCTTCTGATGTGCTGTTTGTACAGCAAGACCTCTTCAG
The DNA here is from genome assembly GCA_013396775.1 of Cephalopterus ornatus. Lineage (NCBI taxonomy): Eukaryota > Metazoa > Chordata > Aves > Passeriformes > Cotingidae > Cephalopterus > Cephalopterus ornatus. Next base: position 162,789 of record VZRE01015750.1, on the reverse strand, counting down.
CAGGCTGATTTCAATGGTTCCCAGCCTTGTGGTAAAGGGAGCAAGAGAACCTCTAGACAGCAATCCAGCTCCAAAGCTCTGTACTGTTCATGATCTGCACTACCTGTGAAACTCTTAGCCTTAGGTTTTCCTCATAAAAAAACACGGTGGGAAGGTGGGAAGGGTGACCATGAAGTGACCACGTGGACAGAGGGCTGAGACCTGCTTTCTAGCCTTGCTCCTGACCACCTGAATGGACACTGACAGCTTTTCATGAGCTCTATTCCCATAGCAGTGAAAGAGAGAAAAGCAACATTCTGAGGTGAATCTCTGTCCCCATTTACTTAGTTAAATATCTCGTTATACTCTTTTCCATGAAGACTGAGGACAACATTTGTTATTTCATTGTGACATCTCGGTATGTGCAGGGAAGTGTCCTTTCTGAGAAACCTGTGGGGCAACAAAATTTCAGGCACAAATTCTACCTCAGAAGCTTCCTTGCTGTGTGTGAATCCTGTTCTCTAACCGGCCATCCAGTTAGCTCCTGTGGAAAGATAACTTTTTGTTCAGCAACCAGATGGCTTAAATGCAAAGAGGAAGGTGATCTTGCTCTCTTTCTTTCTCTTTCGTGGGCCATACAGATAAATTATCCTTCAATTTGAAAACCTAGTTCTCACTTCTGGCTGCATTTAGTGGCATCACCACCGATTTTCTGTAGCGTTAACTGACTCTAGAAAGATATGTCAGTGTAGAACAGCTGGAGGTGATACTGAAACATGCTGCTGAATTAATGCTCCATTAATAAAGGTAAGCAAGAGGATGATCTTTTGTTGCTCTTCAGAATACCTTGGACAAACTCCGAGAAGGCAAAGTCTTTTTCTTAAAGCTTAAACAGTTCAAGACAAGAAATAAGCAGCAGGCAAATGAGTGTTACTTTCCCAGTTCCAACCAGACTCCCTGCATGCTGCCAGAGATGCTTTGTGACCTCTGGCACCTCTTTCAATGGGCTTCAGGAGCCAATATTAGCACAAGCTGCTCTCAGAGTGCCTTGGATACTCGCTGTGTCCATGGAATTGGTCAGTGTGAGTCTGGCAGGGTGGCAGTGACTTGCGGAGGTTTGTTTGGCATTCCTTGGGACTGCAGAAGGTCAGCTCAGCACTACCATGACTCACCGCACTTCACAACACTTTGTTTTGGCTCTGGATCTTCCTTAAAACCTGTTCCTGGCCAGTTAGGGGGCACAGATTAATAAGAATGGCACACTGGTGCTGATCAGGAGTGCTCTGTGACCTCCTTGGGAGAGGCTGAAGGAATCTGCCATCAGGCTCAGCTGCAGACTGTAAAAATTGGTCTGAATTTATCTCTGCAGTAAGCCAGCGGTCTGGGGGGAAAAAATCTTCCTTAGGATAGCAGATTAAAAAACTACAGTAAAGTAAAAAACTATCTGTGCTTGGGTGGAAGACTTTTAGTCTTTTAAATTGTACCCTCACCCCAAGAAAACACAAAGTTTTCTATTTTCTTTCTTTTTACTTTATCAGGGGCTCGTAGCTTTCTTTTTTTCCCATTTAACTCTGAAATGAATATCTTGACTTTCGTTGTTTTTAAACAAACAAACAGTTGTTTTATGTGTGCTTGGAGCCAGGAAGCTTGTAGAAACAATGCAGATTTTTTCCTGGTGTGTTCCCATCTCAGGTTTATTCTCTTCCCTACCTATATATTCCTTAGTTCTTTAGGGATTTCATCACAGTGATTTGGAAATGGTCTTAGAGACATGGTTTAGTGGTGGTCTTGGCAGTATTGGGTTGGACTAAATGATCTTGGAGGCCTTTTCCAGCCTAAATGATTTTATGATTCTAGGAAATTCCAAGTTGATTCATAAATGTTTGACCTTCCTGTGGAAATACAAACTATTAGTCCCCTGTACTGCCAACACCAGTGTGTGGTTAGATTGCAATGTGATACCTGTTCCCTGGGCCTGTCGTGTCACAGGGGTGTCCTAAACACCCCCAGACTGTGCACTGCAGTGGCTGTTGGACAGTGGAGGAAAAAGAGGAAGGTCAGGCATGTTCTGCATTGATAAACCCAGCGTTTCCAGAAGCCTTGTGGAAGAGAGAGTGATTAAAAGCACCCTGGTTAGCTCTCTGTGGCACTGTGAGGCAGCAAAGCCTGGGCTCTCTCTCCTCTTTAACTGGTGCCACTTGGAACTTTGCTGTTAATTGTAATGTTTGATCCCCACACCTGGAGTTTGATATTAAACAAACTCTAAAATACAATTATGCAGGACTAATGTGAATTTTGGTGTTCGTTTGTGTGGGGTTTTTTTTGTTAAAGTATACTATAAAATGTTGTTTTTCAAATCTAAGCTGCCACTTGTGGGGCTTCACTGCCCCCTCTCTTTCCGACACGGGGCTGGAGTTGGGCAGCTCCCGGGCACTGAGTGACACGAATTCCCAGGAGAAAATGCTTTCCCAGTCGGGGCCGATCGCTGCATTTTAAGAGAGAGCTGCCCGACCCACCCACGTCCTTCTGTGCTGAGATCCCTCCTGGTTCTGCCACGGTGAGCTTGCCTTTCTCCTGAGCTGCTGGAACACAGGGGAAATCACCACTGCAGAGCAGTTTGGGGTGAAAACCTAAAGAAAGCCTTAATCCCACTTCATGTCTGTGCCCTTGCCTGACATGTGGTTAAACCTGGGACTAGTGATGTGTGCCTTTGGAAAACGCTGGATTTAAGGCATAAATTGTGAACTGCAGCATTTTTAGGCCCTCGTTGAAAATACATCCCAGGAACTCCGGGAGAAAACAGCTCTCACACCAAGGGATGCAACTGTAGAAGCAGCATTCGTGTGCAGTCAGATCCCAGTAAAACTTAATCCAGAGTGGCAATAGCCCAGGATGAAACTTGATGCTAATTGTACATAAATAGCAGAGGGGCTGTCATATGACAGGCTGTGATCAATAAAACATTCCTGGTGGGACTAATCTGCATGTCAGGTGTCCTTACTGGGAAGGAGTGTTGGCTCTGCTGTTGATTTAAGAGTTGTTATGGATTTTTCCCTCACATAAAATTAATTTCTTTTCTCCAAAACAAAGATCTGGACTGAGCAAATGAACTGAACATTTTTATGCAGATTCTAGACACTGTATCTATTGTTTTGCTCAAGTGATTTCTCTGCAGAAGTGCATTTTTTTTCTGAGCAAAATTGACTTTTTTCTCCTAATAAGAAATGTGGATCTCTTGTTTAGCCCAATTGGTGGCCATTGGAACACTTGGAATAACAGAGCTCAGCCTTGGTAAATACTATTAATGCTTTTTTTTTCTTTGCACAGTGTCACACATCTGGAATTGTTCTAAGTTACAAATGTTTAGTAGATAAGACTATTTTTTTTTTTTTTATAACAGGGAACAATTTGGTGCTTTTTGTGATTACATCACAAATACATTAAGAATTTATTTGCTGATTACTTGTTTTTATAGCCCAATCTCTAATTGTTTGCAGCTACAATTATTCCTGAAATTTGACATGGAGGGGTTTTTTTTTATTATTATTAAAATTATGTAGAGTTATATTAAAAAAGAAGTGTTTGTGGTGGCTCTAGAGGAAACAGCAGAACAAGGGTTAAGAGGAAAGGTATGTTAATGCCTAGAGAGTGCCAGATGTGTGATTTCATTCAAATGAAGAGGAGGAACTAACCTAAATATAAGGTACCAGGAAAAGGAGGAACTAAACTGGAGCCATAAAATATTCTGATAAAGAAAACTTGGTGCTTGTGAGTATTTAAGTGTCAGAGTATCACCAAGTAAAGTCAGTCTAGTCAAATTATTTTTAAGTAAATACTGGATTTTGTTCCATGAGTTTCCTACAACCAAGTTAAAATCTTAATGTCCAAGTGCTTGGAAGGCCACAGAATTGACTGAAAACTGGGACATTATGGAAGGAGGCTGCAGGAATTTTCCTCCAATTTGATAATTCCTTTTGGTAGTTTTAAAACTTCATTTTAGTTCACTACACTGAAGAATCCCAAATATCTACAGGCAGAAGTGGCTCAGGAGATTAGCTCTGTGAAGAGGTGCCCCTCCACGTGAAAATTCGGGATAACTCTGCTCTATTCTGGCTTTGGAGGATGTTTTTTTGGAGATTTTTAGGATTGCTGTTCCCATCCAGCTCCCAGCTGACAGGTTTGCATCCAATTCTGGCAGGAGGCAAAAGTCTTCAGTAATTAGGACAGAGTAAGGCAAGAGATAATTTTCTCTGCAAAGTCCCTTATTTAAGACCAAATTTACTATACCTTTTCTTAGATCCAGTTTCCATTTGGAATCCTGAAGTAGCGAAAGCAGGAAAATCTTTTTCTTTATTTCTTTATTTTATTTCAGGCAACGCTGCAGTGTCTGCCCTGGCCCTGTGAGGCACATCTCAGAGCACAGTGCCCCACATCAGGCATCATTCCCAACTTCTCTCTCGTCCAACCAAAGAATCCCTGAGCTGTATTTCCTTATTTCCCTTCTCTTCACAGTCCATTTTCCTTTCCCACCTTCTCACGTTACTCTCCTGGCATTCTCTTGCGTGTGATATTTATATGGTTCTTAGCTGTAAATGGATTTCTTCTGAACCTGGAATGGTCTGGGAATTGTGTTACACTTCAAGGTGACTTTCCCTCTAGTTACAGCTGTGCTCTCTCTGCTCTCCTCTCAGGCAGCAAAGTCTTGACTCTACCCTGGAGGTGTCATATGATGCATTTTTCTTCTTAATCAAGGGATTCCCTTGAAATAAATTGTTATTATTGACCTAAAATGCCTGACAGTTTCTGATGATGTCACTTTGGTGTCCAGCACTTTCATCCAAATGGGGAGAAAAAACCATCAGCATTTTACCCTGGAACTGTTGGCCCTTGGGACACAATCCTGATAACATTCTGAAAGAGCAATACAGATTAAATTAATGTACTTTGCCTTTTAAACTTTTCATGTGAGAATCTGATTGGAACTGTGGCAGTGTTTTATATTTTATTGCCTGATTTATGCAGGTTCTTGCCTCATGTTTGATTCAGGTGTTTGTGTGATGCTGGAAGATGTGAAAGCCTCTCAATATGGTTATTTGCACAGCTTTTTGAGCTTCTGTTTCAGCATTATTAATGCTCCTCTAGCAAGAAACGCCTTTCTAAAGGCTCAGAGGTTCTATTTCATTCGGATAAACATACAACATTTCACATCATCTCCAAAGTGCAGCAGGAATGTTTTTGTGTGGAAATTTTTTCCTCTTCTTTCTTTAGGAACTGTCGTGATGAAGGAATTATGTCGAGACTCTGCAGCTCAGTCTCAGTCCACTGCATAAACTCCCCAGTGCTATTGGAGAGGGAGGGTTGATATCTGAATTATAATTTTTTTTTTCTAAGATTGGTTGACTTTACACACTTCAAGTAATATTTTTTTGACTGGTTTAAGGAAAGTGTTCGGGTTTGTACCTTAAATAAGTGACATTTTCACTTAGATCTCACTGCAGCCTAAGCATAAATAATATTTGGAGTCGGGGGGGGTGGAATCAAAACCACATTAACTCCATCCTGAAATGACTTGTGTGTATACTCACTTGTTCACACTATACTGCAGTGTTTGATTAACCTATTTTGTCTCCTTTAATTTCTTTGTCTGGACAGCAGGACACAGTGAAGAACATTTTCGTGGAGTTATTGAAGTTGATGGACCTGACTCATCATGACTGAAACTCGTGAGTAATCATCATCTTTGTAAAGGTTATTCACAACAGAATTGTCCCACCTTATTTCAGCACCTAGGAGAGGTGAGAATCTGTGCCGGAACATGGGATCCAACAGTGATAACACTGCATGCAGTGGAATAGAATTCCACGGGATCCAGACGGACTTTTTGGGGCGTGTTTTTTGTCCAGGCCACTGGTGTGGGTGTGCCTCTCCCATGGACTTTTATTGCCTGCACCGTGAACTTCTCAAGGCAAGAACAGGGGGTTTGGAAACTGCCTGGCATGTTGTGGATATTACTGGAAAAAACAGAGGGGGGAAAAAAAAGGATTTCATGTTTTTTAGCATGAGGGAAGCTTCTTACCAAATTTGCTGTGGAAAATGCTGACTGATTTGAAATCTCTTTAAGTTTGACCTGGGATCTGAGTGTGTTAAACCTTAAAAAAAGATGACATGCTGCTGAATTCACCCTTCAGGAGAAATGACTGGGAGGTTGGGGCCTGGTGCTTAACAAAGAAAGAAGCAGAGCACAGTAAAATTCTGAACATCTTCTCCTTAGGCCTCAGGGCTCTAAATCCTGGGAGAAGGTTTCTTTTTGCTGAGTGTGATAATGTTGCATTCAGTGCTCAGAAACCAGCTGTCAGTGCTGACACTGGGGTGGGGCTGGGAACTGGAGGGGAATTCAGAATCCTGAGGAGCTACTGGCTCCTCTCTGGCTTTAATAAGTATTTAGAGAAGCACCTTTACTACAGCAGTGAGGAAGACAAGTAGCATCCTGCTGCTTGGGATGAGCTGTAAGAGCACACAGGCCTGGAGCTGTGGTTCTGGGAATGCTCTTGGAGCATGTGGGATGTGGGGCTTTATTTTTCCTTGTGCTACCTTAGACCACATCCATTTTTTCAGGTAAAGCAGACTTGGGATTTTCTCTCACTTCTCCTCTCCGGAACATGTGCTTCACTGGGCACTTTTAAAGGAGGTTAAAGTGTTGTCTGGTGCTTAGACATCAAAATAATGTCATGACCCAGGAGGTTAGGTGAGTTTTGAGGCAGTTGTGTGATTCCGTGTATTTCCTGTGGGATGGATGTACTTGATATGATCAACCTCTTGGATCCTCCTGCTCTGGTAAATTATCTGTTCTTGGGTTTTCCCACCCAAGTTTAAATGTTGCTGCTTGTTCAAATTATGCTGCAGTTCATTTATTTTGGTCTCTTGCTTGGCTGGGACTGCAGCATAGTTTTGACACAATTGGTTGCATCTCAGCCAGGAGGAAAAAGAGAAGTGTTTTCAGATGTCACCAACTACCGCAGTAGTTCAAACAAACCTTAACTCACAGTCCTCAGGTGCTGTTATTGTTGACAAAGTAGATGGGGTTTGTTGTTAGCTCTTCTTTTACACACAAGTCTGTGATGAGAGAAAGTGAATTTATGTGCACATCACCTCTAAATCCTTCTATTTTACTTCTTTTCAAAAAGCAGGGAAAAAGATACAAGGGAATAAAGTTCAGTGGAGGGGGAAAAAAACCCACTGATGGCATGAGGTGTCCACTACACATAGATATGACTGTATTGAACTGCTTAATGGTTTACTTTCTCTGAGATTCTGAAAGTTGGCCAGCAAACCTAATGAGAAATTTCCTTTTCCCCTGGAGAACTGGAGCACATGTTGTTTATAAACACATTTTCTAACATGAGCTGTCGGTTCGCTCCGGGTTGTTTTACCAGTCCTGGTTTTTGCATGGCTGGAGTTTGCTTGTTGTAACAGATCGGTCACTTCTGGGATGACTAATGGCACAGAATATTAGAGTGTTTTTTGCCCTGAACAGCCAAGGACAAACCAAAACAAAAGAATTACGAGCAGTCACACCCAGTGGTGCATATTTGTGATCATTACATACAGGGCACCGCTCTGGAGAATACACTTGGAGTCGGTGCGTGGTTTCCAACTTCAGCACTTCTTACTGTGACCAGAACTGCATTTAAATGTTTTAATATTTCCCATTTCTAATATCTTTCAGTTAAACACCACTTCTCACAAGAAACTCCACTGGTGTTCCAGAGACGGCACGTGCTTAAATGGTCACTTGGAGGTTGGGTCCTCATGTTGTATGATAAAAGGTTTATAAGGTATGTTCTGTTATGAGGTACAGAGTTCCTCACTCAGCATCCTTGTTTCTCCATGAAAAAAATACTAACCAGAGATTTTATTTAGTATGTTTGCCAAAAAAAAAAAAAGTGTATTAATAGATAGTGGACTGTACTAAACTTTAATGCTGCAATTTAGAATGGGGGGACTGTTTTAAAGTTGTGTGTGGTGAGTCTGGGATCTCACGCCGGCCATAGTGGGGCCCTATTTCAGAGTTCAAACCTCGCCATCCCCTTGACGTGTAACCCCGTGGATTTCATGTCACCTCTTTAAAAACAACCTTTTTGTTCTCCTCTTTGATTTTTGTCCCGGGCCCAATTAAAAGTGGCGTTGACTGGTCACACTTTGAGATGTATTTAAGCACAGAGAGACACCTCAGAGTTTTCAGAACCGCTTAATATTTAGGATGTTTTCCCACATCTCTCTTTGTGCCACATAAAACAACCCCTGCTGAAAGTGGTGGATGCAAGTGCTTTATACCATTGACTCTCCCTCTTTAACCGAAGAATTGGAGGCTGTTAGAACTTGCCTCATTTTTAAGCTCAGTCATTCAGTGTTTACTTCCCCTGGTCTCCAGGATCCTGAGCAGGAAGCACATCTGTAATTTGAGTACCACTCTCCAGTCCTGCTCTTTTTATCAAGACTGACAAGAAAACTGCTTTAGATCGTGGAGGAGCTCTCAAATTCATTTAGGATGCCATGCAGGGAGACTCCCCTGCCTTTATTTAACGGCATTTGGAGTTTCTGAGCACCAAAATAAATTATTTGCAGGGAAAAAAATGAAATCTGCCTGTGATAAATGTGAACCCGAGTTACGATTAGAATGATGACAGCTCATTTTATTCACTGTAGAGATCATGTTTATTTAATTTAAACTTTTGACAGATTTTTTTAGAATGTGACCTTTTATGTTTCCCTTTACTTAAACAAGACACCCCGTTGCTGATGAGGAAAACTGAAGGCTCTGATTTACAATTTGCTTGCTGTATTATTGCAGTATCTTACATTTAGAGGCGTTTAGCAAGAAGTTAAAGACTTGAAATGACAGATTGTTTATGGAAGTAAAGAAAATACCTGCAGAACTTTCCGTTCAGGTGTCTATGGGTGTGTCTGACAGCTCGTGCATTTGCCAGATTCATCTCCATCAGGATGATTAATCACAGAGTTTTGGTGTAGTGTGGCCAGAAATGATAAGTCTTGGTAAATATTACCAAATCTGTGAGGGGTTTTATTGTTATTAGGCTAAAAATATTAAGAGTTTCTATTAAAGCTGTTAATTTATTTATGCAATTGGAATCTAAACCCCTGAGAAGTTACCACCAACACAGTAAATACAATGACACCTTGTTAAAAGAATAATTTTAGCAGTGAGCCCAGTGGTGGGCACAAACACAGGGACTTATTTGATAGGAAAAATATTTTTGCAAAGAACCCTACATTATTTGGAGCGTGGTAAGTCTGTTCCAGATGCTTTACATCGTACCTGATGTTCCTGGATCTTGAAGGGAAAGAAATACAGAAATAAAAACTAATTCTCAGTATTTTTGGTTGATCTCCTCAAGGTGTATGTGGAGTCAGCTTGCATATGATCACATTGCCTAGGAAATCAGGGGAACAGCAATAAATGGGCCAATTAATCCATTTTAAAAAAGAAATTCCGGATCCATAAGCATTTTGCCCACGTGGGGGACTGAGGATTTTAAACCTCAGGAGTAGCCGATGCTTTAAACATCGCAGTGAAAAGGTTGTATCCAAGTGGCTTGTAGCCAATATCGGTTATCCTGGCTTTTATATTCCCTGTCAGTCACAAAGAGGGAACACACACAGGCTGGGGGAAGGTAATTGTCGCAGATTAAAGCCTCGTGTGAATAAAAGAGCCATCAAAATTCTTTATAGTTGCTTGGCGTGAGTTCTGATAACGCAGAGGTCTCTTTTATTGTTATTTTAAAACGCAGCCGTGTCCCACAGACTAAACAAAAGCCCCCCAAGACAATGGGGCCGGGCTGTGAGCGGAGTGTGTGGGATTGCTGTGCGCAGCTGGAGCTGGCAGGTGAAAACCAGAGGAGGCACCGGGGCTCCTTCAAACACATTCAGATTTCTTCTACTTATTTTTTTCCTCTTTACCTTCATCTCATGGTTTAACCTGCAGATAAGCCTATGTTGTTTTGCCACGTTTTAGGCCTACCTGCTCCTGTTTTACGTAGAGAGAAAGAGGTTTTTGTTCTCTGTCTGTCTCCTTGGCAGGGATAAAACGTCCACGGTTCCCTGGAGCTGGGGTCACTCTGCGGGACTGCTCAAACAGGAACACTCACGGAATGTATTTCTTGTAAAACCAACACTCGACAGCAGGTTTTGATGTGTTGTGTGTGGAGCCAAGCCTGTGATGAGTGTTAAGACATGGAAAACCAGGCAGGTGTTCATCATGTTCTTCAGGCTTGTGCTTAAAGCACTGAGTGAGTTCCACACCAGGGAGGAACTCAGGACATTTTCGTGGTCGTATTTTCTCTTCCCAGCCATCAAACATTCTGCAGCATTGTTGCCTGTTAGATTTAAATCCACCAATTAAATTCCACAGGTATTGATCCTTCTGTGCTCCCTGTTTTAGGTCCCGCTCTTCCTCTTTGAAGTCACTAAGTGCTCTTAGCGCACAAAAAATGCAACCAAATTAGGCTTCCACCTGCCCAGTCCCCAAGGAAACATCAGCAGTTGGCCATGGGAAGAGGCCTCATTATTCAGAGATGGTTATTTTACTTTGATGTTTTTCAGTGCCTTGGCTGGCTTATTATAATCAGCATGATCATAAAACGAAATTAATTCGGGTTAATTCAGGTTGGTGGATGTTGTCACTGGTTCGGTGTGGATGGAATTCACTGAGATTTTGAAGTTTTTAAGTTACCAAATACTGAAACACAAATACTATCAGAATATCAGCATAAAAAGTGACAGAAAGCCTGAATATTATGCCAAAATATGTAAATACAAGATGTTCTCCCAACAAACTGTTGAAATTAAATAACAATAAGAAAAATCTCTCGAAGTGCATTTTAAAAGGAAATCATGAAATCGTCAACTGTACTCATTTTTTCTACTTGAATTTCTGCCAAAATCATTCGATTTTCTGTCATTTCCTCTTCTGTCCAATTTTTGATTCTGACAACTGTGGAATTTCCTGTTTTGTTTTTGTTTTGCTACTGCGACTAAACCACCCAGCAGCCAAGGTCGTTGTAGAAACCCAAACTTTGCACAAAAACCATGCCCTCCCGTGTCTGCTCTTCCCCTTTGTAGTGCTTTACGTCTTTCCAGAGTCTGCCTGCTCACTCATCCTCGTGTTTCTTGTCCTGTTTCTGTTTGCAGTGCCTGTTCCGGCCAGGGATGTGTATTTTGAATTATCTGCTGTCCTTATTTGAGGAGGTCTGTCCCTGTGCTCTGATTGTTCCTTGGTGAGTACCCATGCATAGTGATTTTATTCAGGTTGTGTGGTTTTTCTTTCTCCAAACACTTGCAGCCGTCGCTGGTACAACTGACACAGAAATTGGGTGAGAACACTTGAAACTAGTTCAGAGTTGCTTTAATTTTTGAATTGTGCATGTTCACAGATTGATTTTAGATTTAAAAAAACTGTCTCTGTAGCCCTTGAGATTTATTTTTCCTGACACTTTCGCTTCTGTTGCCCTTCTCTACCACTTCACCCATCTATAACTGACTCTTTTGGGTGGGTTAGAACTAGTTTTAGTTGCACCTGGCCTCCAGCTCTTCCTGCAGCTACATGAACTCCTGTTCCACTTTTTTCTTCGATGGCATTCTTTGGAAATTCCCTTTTTTTTTTTTTCCAGTGAGATCCCTGGTTCAATATGAAAGCAAATGGGAAGGAATATCCTTTTCAGGTGGTTTCACAAGGACACGATTCCAAAAATCCGTAATTTGCTTTAATTGTGAACCTGGGACAGAGAAGACAAATGTTTTGCACTTCCACTGCACTGCACTGGGAATGTCACTGGCCTTTGTATGGCAAAGTACAGCTGAGATGAGCTGGGGAAGTGGATCCTTTGGGGAAGCGGGATCTGCTTTTTTACAGGGAGGGATTGCAAGTAAAAGTATCTGTGTACATCACTCCTGCTTAAAACAGATTTGAAAATGGCTTTCCATTATGTTCTCTGAAATCTGCTACTTTTCCCCATTACTAGAAGGAAAATTATGTTTATGGTAAGTGCTGAAAAGTGTATTATTAGCTCTTTTACTGCTCCATGGAAATTATTGGGCTTTTACCCTCATCAGTGGGGTAGAAGAACACTGTATGGTAATAATAATAATGACTTATTTATTCATCCTTAAAATGTAGTTCTTTCTGTTTGGTTTTAAGAAGTTATTGAGCAAATAAGCAGAGTAAATATATATTTGTTACAATACAGTTTAAATATGGGTATTTGTCTACCAGTGTTAAAGCACCACTTGGGAGGAGGAAACCTTGAAATGTAACTGTTAAAAGATCAGAATTTGGAGGTTGGCACCAATTGGTGGAGTGTATAGTTTAAAGTGGAGAGTTGCACTTGGATAGTGTTTGAAGGAATTTTGAATAGTTGAAATAACACCTGTTCTGGGCAATACTTTATACTGACAGTTGTTACTTTGAGTGTTCATGGTGTAGAAGGGACTATGGAATAGAAGAGCAGAATAAGTCTTGAAAATCCCACGCTAAAGAGACCAAACAGCCCTGTACTGGTCCTTTACAGCCAAAATTTCAGAGGGATCCCCTCACTTTGAACACCTAAATTTTCGTGGCTGGTCTTTTTTGCGTCCGTGTCAACGGATTGTAAAAGCTGGATGAAAAGAATGCACTAAAAAAAAAAACTGCTTCTGAAAGGGTTTTGGTTTTAAGTGCTTGGAAATCACAGAAAGGTGTCCTGCTGGGTTGTTGGGCTTTATCAATCGCTTGTAAACAGCCTTAAGTGCTCGGTGCTGAGGAATCAGAATATTTTTCTTTTTGTGCTATTTTTAAACACAAAAGATTCCTCTCTGTCTAGCCCAAAAAATATTTTCAAGCTCCTGGATGTGTTAGAAGGAGAAAACATCAATCTGCTGATTACTGGCTGTGTATTAATTAACGCTTAACAGGTTATTTCCATAACAGGCATGTTATATTCTTGTTCTGTATAGGAATAGCAGTAAGAATTGTGAGTTTTCTCGAAACTGGGGCTGTGTGTGAGAGTAAGGACTGGGTCAGACGGGCTGTGATTTCCCATATCTCAGCTGGGGCCAGCAAAGTCAAAAAAAGGGAATGAGGGAGAGTGAGAAGTGCCTGATACTCCAGGCACTGCTGCCAACATGAAGCAGAGCAGCCCTGCTGAAGTATCCAGTGACTTGCTTTGCTGGATTTGGGATCCAGGATTCTGCAGCCCTGGGAATTGGGAGTGTTCAGTGCCTTAAGCAGGATGTTTGGGGAGGAAAGGTGAGCCCCCTGTGCCCGCTGAAGACATGCGATGGGAGTTTATTTTGGGTTTTTTTGTGGTTATACTATAATATGATTGGCATCTTCTACTTCCAAATTTCAGGGCTGATCCTTGGCTGCATTTATCCCATTTATTCTTGTTTGACCTTTCTGGAGCCTGGAGGAGGCAGCTTTGGCTCTTTGCCTTGCATGTCAGGGATTATTAAAAAGCAGCATCTCCCAAACTCCTCGAGTTCTGCGTAGTTCAAGAATGCACTATAATCACGAGGAAATAGAAAAATCACTGAGCCTGTCATTAAGAGCTGCAGTTTGACAGCATTTTAGTGTAGTTTCTTTAGCTTGAAAGAGGACACTGAGAACTTCTTAGTGCTTGATACAGTTTGAGGAAAAAGATTGCATTCCTGAGAACTGTGGAAACAATTACATAATTAGGCTGTGTTTAGTAATTTTTTACAAATAGGCACTGTCTGACTTTCCAAAACTTGCTTCTAAATTGTTGGCTCGCAGGGTTGTTGTATCTGATATAAAATAAATGGAGCTGAGCTCAACTTAGATTTGGTGCTTTACTGTGCTCTAATAGATTCCTAATTCCCTTTCCTAAAATATTGAAACAAGAAGGTTTCCTGAGGTCTTGAAAATAAAACTGTAGGGAGAAGTTAGGAGGAAAAGCCGAGTGAATGACCTGCATTCATTGCTAACACTTGAAAAACTATATCTCTTTTATTTCTGCTAGTCTTTCATAGCGTTTATAATATATTCTGAAGCACCGGTTTGTTATTTGAAAGCGCCCCCTTTATTGTTTTATGGTAAAAATCTTTCACGCTTCAGCAGCCAATCTTCTTCCCTTTCCCAGCTTGCTTCTTTCAACAATTCCCTCTTGCTTGCAGCGAAGTCGGAGTGTTTCCTGCCTGAGGGAGAGGAATGGTGTGGAGAGCTGTCAGTCAGGGGAGCATCACTGGGAAGCTGGAGACGTTTTAGGGACGGCTCCTGGAGCTGCAGCTTTGCAGCCCTGGGAATAACGAGTTGCAGGGTATCTGATCAAAGGTAATGGATGTGCCAGAAATCCTGTCAGGATTGAAACACAGAGGGATCCCAGCTTGTGCACCTGCAATCACATATAAAATTGGGTCCTGTCTTTTCATTAAAAGAGGAGGCTGCAGCCCCATCTTATGTCAGAAGCTCGTGCCTGCTTCTGGGTGGAAGAAACGTTTTCCCCACGTTCTGCCACTGAACAGGAAAATCCCGTGGATGTGTAAAAGGAACTGCAAAGCAGATAAATATTTAGAACGACTCTGGCTGGATTTGAAATGGGGTCAACAGGATCAGCCAACTACCACATTAATGTGTTGAGTTCAATAACACACAAAAATTGCTGTGCTAGAAAATTAAAAGCTGGTCTCCAAATAGCTCTTGTGTGTATTCAGCATCAGGCAAGAAGGGCAGAAAAAATCCAAATTAAACAATAACATGCTTCTCACCCAGAAAAGTTATTCCATGATATTTTTGACTATAAACACCATGAGCTGATTTTTTTTGAATCATCACCAAAGTACAGGCCTGTGTCAGCATGTGAGGCTGGGTCTGGTCCCAACTCCAAATTTCAGTAAATTACATATTAAATTGAGGTGGGGGGGGTGTTTTCTGCATTTATTGTCACATATTGAATTTCTGCTGCCCTTAAATTCTGTGTCTTCAACTGGGAATTCTGTGACAGCAAGAAATAGATGAAAGGAGGAAGTTTGGGGACAAGATGTAATTAAGGAGACACAGACACCTTCCTGCCCCTCTTCAGGAAGCTCAGTCTGGTATAATTTGGCTTTTTGAAACGCTTCCTAGTGTTTACAGGGTGAAAGATATTTTGGCTACCGTATCTGGAAAACACTGGGATGAAAATTACCCTGAAAAGTCCTTTAAAGTCCTTTGCAAGTGAAGTTTTTCTTTGTCAGGTCACCAGAAAACGCTGTGTAAGGGAATATTTGCACCTGCTGCACCCTCCCATAACTATCCTGAACTCGGCACTGGATTTGGTGTTCCTATTTTTAAAAGCCATCTTGCTAAATAGACACAGGGAACGTTCCCTTTGGAAGGGGAAGTGAACAGCAGTGCAGAATTAGGGAAGCACCGTGAACTTGGCTTGTTCCGTCAGCTGAGAGAGCGTGGAAGGAGGGAGATAAGTGAATAAATCAGCGTGGCTTTTGTGCGCAGGACGCTGACTTTTTAAACTCTCCTGAAGTCTCTTTCATGTATGAATCACCTGAGGAATGGTTGGAATCATTTCAGGAAGAATTTATCCTTAAGATGGAATAGTTAAAGCAGAGGCAAACACCCTTGGCTTGCAAGCTTTTTGAAATAAGTGCCTGCAAAAATAGATGGCAAAGCAGGGATATTGCAGGGAACTGCAACCAGACTTGTGGATCTGCTGCCAGGTTTGGAGGCCGTTTATAGAAGCTTGGCAGCCCTGCAGGAGAAGAGAGCCAAGGAGTTGTTACAGCTTTCGAGAAAGCAGGGAAAACAAAGAGGAGGAAAAGCCCCACAAAGCTCCTGTTTGGACACTCTGTGTATTGGTTACACTGAGGATGTTTGGGCAAAGAAGGGGAGAAAAAAAAAAAGAGTTACAACTTTGTGGTTCCTCCCTCCTCGCCAATCTTTTTTTAATAATTCAGCAGCAATGCTCTGCAGGGCTTGTCTGTGCTTAAACCTGCCTGGTTTAATTAAACTGGGCACTTAAATTGATGTTATAATACCTGAGTGTGTGCAAGTGTTTAGTGCTTTGGGTGAGTTTTTGTGCCCCTGTAAACTACAGACCAGATTTAACTGGGTTTTGATGAATATTCCTAAGTGTATTTGGAGAGTCTAAATTACAAGACTTTCACATTCTCTCACCCAGTGTGTGTGTGTAAATGTTCTGTTTTGGGAAGTGTGTTGTGCTGACAGTTCATTTGGGATTATTCATGGCTGTGGAGATTCATTCTGAAACTGTGTAAGCAGCAGGAAGTCTTGTTCTGTCTTGATCTTTGAGCCTTTTCTTGATTTTTGTGTTGACTTCTGGGGAACCAGGCTGGAATTCCTGGGAAAAGGAATTGCTTATGTGTGACTTTATCTGTGTGCTTATAGAGCAAACCAATCTGGAATATGTCATTGATTTCTCCCCCAGCACGAGACTGGCAAAATTGCAGGCTCCTGCTTGGCAAAAATGCTCACAATGATGTCAGAACACGTGGGCACCCACCCCCTTTATATATATATATATTAAAAAATTAAGAAAGTGGTAGCTAAATTAAATGAAGTGGTTTTTTGGAGAGAAAAGCAATAACAAATCTAAATAAATGATACAGAGCTCCTCTAAAAGGATAGTAAAAATATAAGGGGATTGAAGTGCAGGGTATTTCAATGCCATGATTTAAGAGTGCAAATCCGTACAGGAATAAATATTTAGAGCTGGAAAAGTTGTAATTGCAGTGAATGCTATTGCTTGGGAGCAAATGTAGAGAACATGAAAAAATGCTCAGCCCTTGTGGATCTTGTATTTATACACGAGGAGGGAGTTTTATTTGTTTGTAGTAATGCACATTAATGCCCCCAGTGTTAACTAATAAAAGGACACGATGCTTTATATTGCAGATGCACAGCAGGATGTGCACCCAAAAATAGAGTAGGGGAAAGCCGTAGTAGCAAATTCCTTCATCTGGGTGGTATGGGCAGAGTTATTTCAGTGTGCAGGTGAGCAGCAGAGCTTCATCTCCTCCACATGAACGGGCTGATTTGACTGGAGGCCATTATTTGCTTTTGCTTGTTGTGTATTTATTTAATGAGCATTTCGAGAGGAAAGCAGCTGTGAGAACTTGATTTTGTTTCCCAGAGTGTTGCAGACCGGTGTGCCAGCACCACCAGAAAGGATCCCCTTAGCGGTGGATTCCTTTAATCACCGGTAGAGCTGCTCCAAAGGAGGTGTCTCATCCAGCGAAAAAGGCACCGTTCACTGCTTTGGGAAGCAGCTCCATGTTTTACTTCCCCACAAGGTAACTCCATACTCAGGCTGTCTCAGGACTTGGAGCAGACCTCAGCCTAGATCACGGAACGCAGAAAACAGCTGCTTTGCCTATAAATAAACCGGGAGCCTCTTCTCCCGCGAGGCTTTTTTTCCACAGATATTGCTGCAGAAATGAACTGTCACTTTAACTGCGGGTGCCTCAAGTCGACGTATGTGGTAGTAGCAGGACTCACATTCTGGGGGACGGGAGTCACGCTGGGATCAGGTTTCAGCCTTATGGGTGTCACGTTATAGCGAAGCCACTTGTGCTGCAAGAGTTAAATCTGTCAGCCTCTCTGCTCCTAACCCCCGGAGTGCCAGAGGTTTAGAGCTTGGGGAGAAAGCAAAACTCCACTCGACTCGGCCAAAAACATCTCCACGCACCAGTGATTGTTGTTTCAATCCGTTTGCTGTTTCAATCTTGTCATAAAGGCTTAAATATTTTTTTTATACAACTTTACAGAGAATTTTTACTGTGTGCGTGGGGAAATACGTGTTTGATCTCCTGGATTGATTTCCTTTTTAATTTTTTGGCTTCGTTTTGCGTTGTTTGTTTTGTGGTTTGGTTTTGGTTTGTTCTGTGTGGCTTTTATCCTTCTTTTCCATGCGATTCCACCGGGAAGCAGCAGTGGGAATTGCACTGATCTGTCCGCTGGCTCAGTCCCTGGTGGCAGTCTCTCAGTGACCAGCTGGGTTCGGGTGGCTGTGCCCAGCCCTTGGCACGCACCAGCACCAGGTAACTTCCTGCAGTGGTGGCACCAATGGAATAACGGGAATATTTGTCAGAGTGGGCTCCTGGGGCAATAAAGGGGCAAAATCTACGGAGCGTGTGTAGCACCCAGAGGTTCTTGCACCTCTCGAACGCATGTAATTGATTTAATTAGCCCCAAAACAAAGAGCTCCCACTTTCCATTCCACTCCACTCTAATCCCCCGTTATCAGGCACAGAGCAGCCCACACACACTTGGCTGTTCCTGCTGGTGGAAAACCAGCAGTTTTCCTCGTCCCGAAACAAAAACAGGAGCTCTGAATGGCTACGTCATTTGCTCGACTCCAGCCCAGCTCTGCCCAAGCCGCGCTGAACCTGAGCAAGCCGGAGCAGGAATAAATCCGGCGAAATTCCCGATGGTGTTAGGCCCGCCCAGTGTGGGGGGGAGCAGCCCGACGCTCCCTTTTCCCTGCGGTCCCTCCAGCCCTGGGATTGCAGCGACTGCTGTCGGAGAGGGATGGGCAGCAGCCAGCCCCTGGAACAGCAGGGATCTGCCTCAGGCTCTGCTCCAGCCTTTCCAGGGGCTGGAGCTGGTGTCATCCCATCTCCTGATTGCTTGGCTTGGAGGGAGGGGAGAAGCTTTGAACCCTGAGCGTTGCTATCCCTTTTCCTGAGTGGTATCTGGAGCAATTGGAGACTAAGGATTAGGGAAGCTTCTTTTAAAGGAGCTGCTCCCCACTTTTGGGGATAAGGCACAACTCTTCCTCACGGGAGCTCTGGACCTCTTCAGAACTTCTCCCCCTGCCTTCATTCCAAGGTGTCAATGCCCCATCTGCCAATTCTAAAAATAAAGGGAGAAATATTTTAGTTATAGTTAATAAGTCTTGGCATCCTTGTATTTCCTTTGTGGTTTCTGAGATTTTCCATTCGTTTGGAGGAAAATTTGGGGCATTGGAAATAGATGACTTTTAAGGTCCCTTCCAATCCAAGCTGTTTTATGATTGTTTCTGTGATTTCTCTGTCCAAAACTATAACCCAGCTCTTCCTTCTCTGCCTTAAGATAACCAACCAAACAATTCATAGCTGATGTTTTTCTCAATTGAAAAACCCCAAACAACAAAACAAAAATAAACCCAACCCCAGAAACTACACTAAAAGAAGTACTTTGACCCTAGTGGCTGTTCACAGAGGCAGTTCTAGTTAGGTTTTAGTCCTAAGTGTTGTATTAATAGCTAAAATTTTATGTTAATAGCTAAAAAAAGTTTCTTTGAGCTTTTTTTCTCTCAGTTTAGCCAATCACTTAGTTCTCAGAATGCAGCTTACACGCTGGCAGCCCAGACTTCAGGGCTGCGATTTCTATTTGTTAACAGAGTATTTATTCCGTTGTTTCTGTGACAAAAGACCCCCCCCCTTTCTCTGATACAACCTCTCCTGTCAGAGGTGTTAATGAAAGCACTTTTCTGATTACAGTTCTGCTGCATTGGTCAAAAGGGTCTTTCAAATAAGTATAATCTCCTCCCCATAAGGAGAGGAGAAAATGGGCCAAATTTCTCCCACAGCACATTTTGCCACGGGGAAGTGGGGGGATTGTTCAGCCCTTAGTTCTGTGCAGCTGGGTCCAGGCAGACCCCTTCTGTGGGACAGGTTCCCTGAGCAGACCCTCTGCTGAGCGGGGCAGATGTTGCCTTTCTTGTTTGGTTGAGAAAGGATATTAAATGTTGTCCCTGCTGGCCCTGGGCAGGGCGTGTGCACAGCCAGACAGCACAGACAGAGCTGGGAACTGAGGGGTGAAAGGATGCTCTGGGGGTAAGGGAAATGGGCATCTGCAGGCCTGGAGGGAAACCTGCCAAAACCTTTCTCTAGGAACTGCAGGGATTAGCTAAAAATCAATAACAAAGGCGGTAACCAGGGGAAGGAAAAATACATCTTTGAGGGAAGCCAAATTCTGAGAGAGCTCCATGAGAGCAATCAGGGCAGGATTTAGTGTAATTGGGAAGCAAATCAGATTGAGGAAAATTGTTTTAAAAGGGACCCTCAGCTGGCCATGAGGACCATATGTTCTTTCTTATCTCCGCAGAAATATCCTACTCTTTTTCAGCATATTGACTTCTGTGAGAAGCTGCCACAGTCGTGATTTTTAGCATCTACAAATATATTTGTCAGGAAAAGAATAAACTGCTCAGAATGAGCTGCCTCAGTCTTGGTGGCTTTAACCTTATTTCACCTCTGCTAGTCTGTGAAGTGTGTCATTGTTTTAATCTGTCACGCACAGGACCATTGGGATAAATTTCCTGAAGTCAGTGGAACTCAATCCTTTTATGCCAGGAGAGATTTTGGCTCATCATCTGTTGCTCCCCAGCAGATGGGCTGTAGTGATGATGTCACCTCATCTCCCGGCGCTTCAAAACACTCCTTTGGTTTGTGTGTGTGTATTATTATAACACTTTATCCTTCTAGAAAAGCAGTAATTGCTCTGAGCACCGAAATCTTATTTTGTGCCAGGTGCTGCTTAAATCAGGAATATCAGCTGCTGAACAGAGCTCTTCAATTGTGTCATTTAACACTACCTGAATAATTGAATCTGGGTAGGACTCCAGAAACGCTGAGTTTGATTTCATCTCTAGGGGCAGGACTTGTACTCACCTTATTTCATTGTGGTGTCCAGGAACATCAGCCTCCAGGCTCTTGTGCGTTCGGATTCAAAACATGAAAAATACAGGAAATATTTCTACCTCCTAGTAACAGGTGACCTTGAAGGCATATTTGTAGCCTTTTAAGTGTCTGCTTCCATAGATTAAACAGGAGTGTTGACCCCACAGCTGGTTTTGTGTAAGCTTAGCCTTTGTTTTGGGAGGCACCTACCTGCTGGAAACAAACTGTCAATTAATCTCACTTAGAAGGGGGCACAAGGGGTTGTGGGGTTTTTTTAATTGTATTTTATACCTGACTTTGTTCCTAAAGGGCTGTGTGATACTGGGCAACTTGGTATCAAATCTAAAACATTCAGCAAGTAGAAGTTTGAAGACAAGCTGTGCCATTTACCCCTGAGCTTCCTCAGACCTGTGCCACGAGCGTCCTTTCTTTCCTCCCTCTCTCCAGTATTTCTTTCCAAGGCTATTAAATGAAAGCAATTCCAGCCTTTCCATAGCCTGATGCTTCCCAGTTTGTCTCTTCCCTGGCTTGCCGCGTCCCATCCTACAAGAGTATCCTTGTCTCCATTTTAACCAGCTCCTCCTACCAAGTGACTGGTAAGAAAAGTGGTTCCTCTAAATAAGGATAACAAAGTAGATCTAATCTAAGACAAATGCCTGGTGAGCCGAGAACTGGTCTTTCTGTTGCATTACATCTCATTTCTTGTATTAAACTCTGTATCTTTGTTTTCACAGAAGCATCTCTCTCTAAACTTTGCGTGTCGGCCAGGCTGGGTTAACAGATGCACAGGGACTGTGCCATGTTTTCCTTAATTCCTTAAATATCCATGCAGCTCTGTTTGCAGCTCTCATCATGCGGTACACTCAAATTATTTTCACTGTTAAAAGGTGGAAGAATTTATTTCTGTCTTCCTTTTAATGTGCTTTGTGAGATCTAATCCAGCTTTACTTCTGAGAAGTCTTTTATTATTACACTTCCTTTTCATTTTAAAAAGTAATCTAAACTGAGCTCTTCATCATCATCTTTGTGCCTTCTGAATACCTAATATTTATTATTTTCTACATGCTTATTTATTCCACTTGACTGGGACACTTCTCTACATTTTTATTCTCTTTTTGTAGAGGATAAAAGCTTAAAATAGTTTAGGAATTTTTATTCCAGGAAGTTCCAAGCTTTCTACTTCTGACTGTAGCAATTCTTTGGATCATATTATAAACATTAGATGCCCTGATTTCCTTCTTAATTGCAAAACTGTATGTTATGTATCCTTCCTTTTATCTGTTCAGATTCCTTAATTTCCCATAGGCATAAATTGCACATAGATCCTAAATTTTCACGGATCTAAATTGCACATGGATCTCGGAAGCCGAACAGAATATTACTAATGCAATTTTAGCATCCCAGTGAACCTCGGTGTCTGATAGAGGATACTGCTGGCCCAAAGGATGTACTTTGAAAATATATAAATGAAAAAAAAAAAAAGCCTTAAAAATGCACATTTGTTTCCTGAAAACCATATCGAAGGTGTATTTTTCAACCTGGACTTTGCCATTTCCTTGATAGCAGGAATTTTATTAAAACATTAAAGCACTGATTAAGAGGTTCTGTTCCTATTGAAAGGTAGTGTTCTTAATTCCTTTTCTTTTTCCCTGGGGGAATTAGTCACACTGTAGTAACCTTCTGAAGAAGAAGGTAAAAACACTGATAAAATCAGTTTGGAATCAGGGATAAGTCATTATTAAAATATATTATACTGTGCCTGTGAGGCTTATTTGTAATAAGAATGTAACATTCTGCCTTAATCTCTCATATTATAAATTTGGGAGCTATTTTTGCACTGTGTAATTCCCAGCACAGCCTCGGGCTCGGTAGTCAGGAAGTACTTCTGTGGATGGAATTAATCATGTCCATTTTTGTCACATGCAAACCTTTTCCATCCAGCAGTGAGAATTTGGATGAAGATTCCAGGAACATTTCATTTGGCATCTTTTGTGGGCAGAAGTGACCAGGAGCACGGTGCTACTCAGGGCACTGCCAGGTGCAGTCCCACAGGAATGCAGGAACTTTGGGGCTCTTATTTAAGGAAGCAGAACTTGGTTCTTGGATGATGATCCCGGTAAAACACTCGTTTTCTTCTTCCAAGTTCCCCATTCCTTGGGCTAATGCTTTTCTAGGAAGAGCTGTAGAAATGATAAGGTAATTTACGCTTCTCCCTTTTTCCGTTCTCAACTCCCAGTGGTTTGCCTGATGTGCTACTCCTCACACCTCAGTTGTGAGCTTTACCACTGGCATTGCTTTTTTTTAAATATCAGTGAGCCTGGCAGACAGATCCTTGGAAGGGATGTGAAAAGAGGGCAAGGTCCTTGCTCTGTATTCCCTGAAATGATGTTGAACAGTCTCTGTCAGTATTAAAACTTACATCTTTTATTTTCTCAGCTGCCCTAGAACCTGCTTTTCATCACTTCTGTGAGTCCAAAGCCGTGTCTGTAAGGCGAGATGGATAAAAAAGTCAGACTGTGGAGACCCTCCCTGTTTCAGGATAGTGCCTGTCATGTATAGTATTGATATGTTTTCTCCTGTTCCTGGCAATGTTCTTGTGGCAAATTGTGAAAACTCATCTATTTGTGGTAGATAAGTGGCTTTTCCAACTGAGTTCACCCAATTTCTATGGACTCTAAAACATTTGATTTCTTTCTTAACGAGTAGATCTCAATGAAGAAGTTTAAATGAAGAAGTTTAAGTGAATGTTCCTCCCAGCTTTCTCTAACCCCTGCTGCTTTTACCTCTAATTGTAAAACACCACAAGTGCAAACTGAGTTAGAGATGCATTTCTCATGTGAATAAATACAGGTACTATACAAGCATATGATGTACATGATTTTTTCCCGGGTCTGCAAAAAGTGGGTTTTAGAGCCTCTGGTGTTGATTAACCTTTCAGATGATGGCACACACTTAAAGCAAGGAGTGTGACTTGGATTGAACACAGCAGCTGGAAGAAACACTGGATATTTCTCTCCTTGGATTGGGGGATGAATGTTAAATAGCAGTAAAAGCCCTGAAATCATAGTATTATTTAGGCTGGAAAATACTTTTAAGATCTACTTTTAAGAATCCAACTGTTCCCTCACCACTAACCATGTCCCCAAGTGCCACATCCATGTGGCTTTTAAATCCCCCCAGGATGGGGACTCCACCACTGCCCTGGGCAATCCCATAACAACATTTATGGAAATAATATTAAGCCACTTTCTACTGAGGTAAAATTTGTTGCAGCAGGTGTGAAGTTTTGTGAACCAAACTTGCTGTCCAGTGAGTAAAACCCTTGTAGAGTCTGTACCAGGTGCTCAGATGTGCACGAGCTGAATTTTAATTTATAACTGGAACTTATTTTATGAGGAAAGTCTTTTACTGACTTTTACCAATAGAAAATCACCTGTGTGGAGAGTATAAATGATGGCTCCGTGAGACACACTCTGGATTTTGTTGTTGTCATTCTGATGAAAACCTTTATTGATCTTCTGCTGTTTCTGTTTGAATTGAAGACAAACTGGGTGCACTTTATGCTGAGAAGAATCCAAGAGGAAGTAAAGGGGTTGCTTGAAAATCCAAATGAGAAGAAAGGTAAAGCCAAAGTTTTTGCCACTAGACTAATTGCAATGGAACTGTGGTTGGTGAATATGCCTTGTGCCCTTCCCAGATACAGCAGGCAGGGGCAGGTGCTAACATGCTGAAAAGTATAATTCTGCTCATCTCAAACTGCTGTTTCCGACTTTTCTGGGTGCAAAATGAGATTTCTGCAAGCTCCATAACACCAGGGTAAATCTGAGGCTGTTTGTTAATCCCGAGGAACAAGACTGTGTAAAAATTCACCTGAATTCTGATGGTGCTTATTAATTTTATTTTGGTTT
The DNA here is from genome assembly GCA_013396775.1 of Cephalopterus ornatus. Taxonomy (NCBI): domain Eukaryota; kingdom Metazoa; phylum Chordata; class Aves; order Passeriformes; family Cotingidae; genus Cephalopterus; species Cephalopterus ornatus. Next base: position 138,211 of record VZRE01015750.1, on the reverse strand, counting down.
GCTTCTGGGGCCCACCTTCACCTGCTACAAAAATCCAAGTGGTCCTCTCATTTTCTCTTCAGAAATTAAGAGTTTTAAACCATGCAGCTTCCAAGCCTGTTTTCCTACATATAAAAGGAAAAAAAAAAATCATTGTTTTTTGGGTTACTCTGTGAATGCTTCTTAGAGAAACAGGTTTACTGCCTATGTGAATAAGTATAAAACTGGCTGATCAGAAGTTTTGCTTTTGATAGTTCTAAGGAGAGTAAACTGGAAAACAAATCCACGTTAGTTACCCACTACCAAAAAGCCCCTTTTTAATTATTTTTGATATGAGGTGAAGGGTTAGGAACCTTCAGTGCTGATGGTAGGGATTATGTCTGCTTGTTGTTGGGGTTTGCTTTTTAATAGGTTTTAAAATACATCTGTTTGTCAATGTTTTCACTTCTTGGTGACATCAATGGTAACAAAAAGCTCATAGTTCATTATTTGGTCTGCTGACAAAACTGATAACTTGGAATGAGCCACCAAGTTTGTCTCATATTGTAAATCTCATCTTAATAAAATATTTTTTCGTGGAACAGGGGAAATGAAAGTTAGATGTTCCTTCATGGAATGTTTGTGAGCTTTTATACCACTAAGAAAATATTTTCTCCATGACACCAAGTGAGTCTTTCCGCACAGCTGGTGTCAGTTTTACATTTAAAAAGCTCTTTACTCCTTGGACCAGCTTCCCCTTGGTGGTTGGGAGGCATCTTTTGGTTGGTTTGGTCCAAAAGCAATTTTGGCATCATCTACTTTAAGCTTTGCCTACCCCTCCCCCTGCTCACTGCAGAGGAAATTCATAACTTGAAGAGGAAAGCATAACAGAAGGGAGCATTTAAAATCCTGACAAACTCTAAATGCCTGGCAGTTAGACAATATTAATTATACATGTCTCTGTGTGTTTAGAAACTCGATAAAACTCTCATTTCTCAATGATCCAGAGGAACAGCTTGTTCTGTAAAAGGCATTTTCCAGCTATAGGCAGGTATCAATTCCTTTATTGACTGGATTGATTCCTTCCTCTGCTAATGCATCTGCACCTCCTGGTGAGGTGACTCTGACCTGTAACTTCACATCTGTGCTGGAGGGGGTGAAGAAAACCTGTTTTTCGCCCGATGCTGTCAGTGTGCAGCCACTGCTTTGAAACGACCGGTTGTTTCCATCGGCCTAAAGAAGTTCCCTGATTTCTTCACTTCATCAGCACTCCGCTCCACGCTCTCTTCTTTCCATGGACTGTGTTATGAGAATGAAGGCAGTCACTCCTTGGATACTCACCAGGAGTTATTTCTGTCTCTGACCACAAATTGAATTTGTTCTGAGGCTGATGAGCTTTATGGCCCTGTGGTGATCCACACACTGGGATGAGCTCCAGGCTCTCCCTGCCCAGGAATCACTTGCCAGAAAGTGCCAGTGAGATTAAACAGGTGGGAGGAACTCAAGTGCAGGTGAATTCCAGTCTTTGCACTCACTCCACCCACTCCCTTAAGGAGCAATGGAAAGTCAGTCTTGGAGTTTTAAACACTGACTTACAACTTTTAAAGCAATCAGAGGTTGGGAGATACTTGTAAATCACCCCAGCAGGAAGATGCAGCATCACAGTCTTAAGATGATCCAGGAAATGAGTATTTTCTTGGCCAGATTATTTCCCGGCAGGAATAGGGAAGTTGGGAAGGAATCCTGATGGAGAGACAGCAAGTAGTGAAGAGCTTCAGTCTCCAGTGGCTGCATCTGGGAGATGGAGAGAGCCCTGAGCATGAAACTTTGCTGAATGTCTGGAGAAAAATGGATCTCTCCTGTATCCCACAAGCTGGAGAGGAGGGGGAAAGCACTCAGCCGTTTGGAATGGTGTGTGCTGTGTCTGCCAAAACCTGCTGCTTCTGAGTGTAATTAGCGCTGGACTCAGATCCAGGAATGGGAAACACGGACGTGATTTCATTAATATTAAAGGCCTTGCTACAGGAGAATTCTATGTGTTGACAAGATAACACACAGCTTTAATATAGCAAATTTTTTGAGCTGGCAGGGGTTCTGGTGCCTTCCTTGTGGAAAACATTTATTTTCAGTGTTTACAATGGGTCCTGAGTGAGATGGGAGTGAAATCCTGGTCCCTGTTTTCATCCAAGTACTTTTCTCACAAAAACTTGACCTCCCACCTCTCTTTTTCAAACAAGTGCTGAGCATCAAGAGTTTCAGCAGCAACAAGCATCACCGGTTTCAGCTGTGGTGTTCCTCCCCCTTTCCCAGGGCAGCTTGTTAATTAAAGTGGATCACTCAGGAGGCCTGTCTGGAAGGAACTCTGGGTGGGAGAGGAGGTGCAAACCCAGAGGACCGACAGGAAGCACAGCCAGCTGTTCTTTTGAAAGGGAGGAGTTAAAAATCCAAGCTCAAAAGGACAAAGAAAGGTGGGAGGGCGGGGAGAAGGAAAAATCCTGATGCTGGAAAATGAGAAGCTGCTTATCAGAGGTAATGTGGATGTGTGATGCCAGGGCATGGCAGTTTTCTTTCCAGTTCCTGTGCTTCCTCCAAAGTGGTTTGACTTTTGAAATATAGAAAAGAAAGATGGTTTGTTGCTTGTTTTCTCTATTGGGAGAGATGGAATGGGAAGAGGGGGCAGGTTTTGCAACATTGATGTTGCAGGGGTAGAGGGTTTCCCTTAATATCCATTGGTATTGAAAACAACCTGAAATGACTTTTTACTAATAAAAATAAACTAATGTGATCCTTTGGTATGCCCATTAGGAAGGAAGCATAGGGAGTCAATGTCAACTCTGTATGTCCTGTGGCATAAGGAGAAACACGATGATGGTGGTGGTGGTGGAGATTCTCCCTGGAAAAACAGTGGGGGATGCAGGTAAGATATCCTAGTGCTTCCATGTTCTCCAGGGATGCGAGTTTGCAGGCACAGTGCTAATATGGGGCTAAGGGGGATGGATAGATTTTTGGGGGGATTTTTTTCCTCTAGCAAGTCAATCCTGAGAACTGAGTTCTTGTATTTCCTGCAAAGTCAATGGGAGGGATCTCCCTGGGAATAAGTGCTTGGAACTGAGCTGTTAAGTGCTTTTTCTGCCACTTTTATCAAGCTGGGGCCTGATCAGCAGTTGGTCGCTGAACCCTCTGCCCCAGTGCAAAATGAACAACTTTATTTGGAGAGCAAGTCACCGTCGCTGTCACAACCTGCAGAGCTCTCCAGTGCTGCAGGTGTCACTGGAACTGTGCTCTGGGAAAACCTACCCCCTGGAACAGCTCCATCAACCTCCAAGGGCCTCAAAACCTGCAGAGCTGGCCCAGACACCCAGTGCAGACAAAGCCCTGCCATAGCCCATTTGTGCCAGGGTTTCCTGGTCCTGAGTGCACCCAGATACGACCTAAAATGAGCCATTGTTACAACAGTGACAAAAGGCACGGGGGTAAGAAATCGTGTTATTTCCTCTGGAAAGAAAAGGGTTCTATTTTTAATCTTTTTTTTTTTCTTTTCCTTAATCTTTCTATTTTATTCTACTAGTGTTTATAGTAGAGAGCACAATGCTTCTTGTTACGATTGTCCTTTGTGTGACTGGGATATAAGTAGATGCTCCTCAGCAGATTGTCTGGGATACAGAGTCCAGAGAGATTATGCTGCAGGAAGTTCTAAAAAAAAAAAAAGCCTTACACAATCCCCTCCACAGCCCTCCCCCCCCAAAACCAAAAAAAAAAAGCCATTACCCAAACAAAAAAACAAGAAGATTGTCACAGTTCCCATGTGGAAATTTATTATATCCTTTGGAATGTAGCTTGCATATCTATTCTGCTAGGATTTTTTTTAAAGGGATCATTTCTTCTTGGAAAATCAGATTTGCTCCAGAGCTGAGGGGTTTGATTTTGATTGCTGAAAGACAGAAAAGGAAAATAATAAGACAGTAAAAGGAAATCTGCCCCGTCGGTGTTTTTTTTGCTTTTTGGTGGGGAGTGGTTGGCAGAGTTTGTGTTTCAGTTCTCCTGTGGAGCCAAACAGGTCCTCGTGACTCCACAGCATCCCAGTCCTCAGGAAGGCTTCCCACGTGTTTTAGGCTGGAATTACTGCTGGAAGAGGTTGGCTTTTCCCTCTTTGCTTTTATTTTCATTTCTGCCGTGCGATGACACAAACCAGCAGCGTGGCCTGCAGGGGAACAGGTCAGGAAACAAAACTGAGTGAGCATTTGTGGAACTTTTAGCGGCTTCAACTGATCTGGGAAGTGGGGAGAGATAGAAAATTTTAAATTACCTACTCATTTCTACTTAATAAACAAATATGTCTTCCAGCAACACAGTTTATCTGGTGAAAGAGTTACTTCTCTGTGCACAGTTCGGTGTTTTGGGCCACACCTCCCAGCTCATCTCTGGATAAGGGATAAATCTAATGAACAGCAAAGGTGGAATTTTAAAAATCACTATAAAAAAAATGTGTCCTCGGCTTAAAATGGGAGTCTGGGGGAAATAAGAGATCCCTCATGTATTTGAGAAGTGATTTTTGTTCAGTAAATAAAAAATAACAAACACACACTTGGCATGTGCTTGTGTATTATCACTCAGACAAATTAACAGCTCCCCTTTCTCTTTACTTCCCCCACCTTTACTAGTGGTCATCTTGATCTTCCCTCCTCTTCTGCTCCCACTAATCCTTGCCAAAATGGCTGGAAAGAGCTTCTCTTGTGGTGTGGAATGTTTTCCTGAGATTATTGCCACTATTTTAGCAAGTTGAATAGTTTTAGTGAACGCTCAGGAGGACTTTTTGATCTGGACTTTACGAGCCTTGGACCCTGTTCAAGAGTAAGTGGCCAGGAGAGAGGAGAGGAATTGCTCCCTGTCACCCGAAACAAACTTTTAATTCATTTCAAACTGTTCTGTGAAACCAGAGATTGGTTAAGGATTAAAAAAAAAAAAAAAAAATCACAAATACTTTATCAAGTCGGTCCTGCTGCCCCTCAGCCCTTTGTTCTCATTTATGGCAAGTGACTTGTACTCACAGCCATATATGCCCGAATTACAAATAATTTATCAAGTTATGATCTTTTCTGTTAATTTTTACGGGATGTCTGCTGAAGGAAATAGCAGAGCTGAAGGCCTGGGCTGAACGGGTGATGTATGAAAGGGGCTCCTGATGGTGAGTTGGGTTGGAACGAAGCTCAGAGGAAGGGAAGCAGATTTTCAGCATCTCTGTGCCATTGTTTAGATGGTGTGTTTTTACGGAGGTTTTGATAAAACTGTTATTTAAAAAAAGCCCAAACCTTGCCACATCATGGAAACTGCTTGATGTCTGCAAGAGGATTTGCAAAAGTAGACAAATTCTGCTGTGCAGCTTCTTTGGATAGTTTTGTGCTCCCTTTTGTGAAGCCTTCAGAAATCTCATCTACAGACTTGGATCCTTTGTCCTAAAACTTGGCCATTCTGGAATTTCTTTTGCCTGAGGAATTCACAGCTTTTTGCAGGCCTTGTAGGAGTTTTCTTTGTCAAGATGCAGGCCTTGAGAGAGTGGGGTTGAAAGTAGGATGAGTGCTGGAAGGTCCTTGGTGTCCCTGGACATTCCCCAGATGGGTTTCCCACCCCTTCAGCTGCCAGGAATATCAGGGCATGGAAATTCCTTTGGGATGTGGCAACTCTGTCCTGAAGAGAGGAGTCACATTTCACAGAAACATCTTCCAGAGTGGATTTTCTTTTCCTTTAGCGTTACATTGAGTGTGTTCACAGGTAACCAGTGCAGGGCTCAGCTGTGTGACCTCACACGGACTTTGGCTCACGTTTTGGAATTGCTGGCTCTGCTTTAGTGGGACATGGGAAGGCAGTTGACTTCAGTGTGGAACTGCCTGTGAGGTGTCTAAAAGAGGCTGTGGCAGAAAACTGAGCAGCTTTTTCCAAGTTACTCTCTATACAAAGTTGAGTATTTTGCAGTAGGGTGGCTGGCTGCAAACTGAAACCATTCCTGGGCAACACTGAGCTGCCTTTTGGTGGGAAAGGAGGGAAGGGAGCTGTGTGAACAGCAGGGCCTGTGAACCAGTTCTCAGGGGCAGGAACAAGCTGGGGCAGGCAAACAGGTACCCAGCCAGCTCCCTGAGGAGAGTTAAACTCAGCCTCAGCTTGCTAGGCCTGAATTAAATCAGCATTAACAGAGTATGAGGAGAAGGAAGGTTTCACCCAGGAATAAACTATGGATCCAGTTAACAGGCGAGGGGTATAGGAAGTTCTCACTGAGGAAATGAAATTAACTGAACAGGGATTGAAAAGAAGTAAATGGTTGGGGTTTTTTTTTCCATTCTGGTAAACTTTATGAACCCATTAATAGGTGTTTCTCGATATTTGGCAGTGACGGGATCAGCAGGCCCTGTGTGTCCGTCAGATGGGCCTCAGCACCGTGGGCTGACACTCTGCTGTGTAATGTTTGCACTTGCTTCTTTTTCTTAGAAAACTTAAGAGTTCAAAACCCTAAACTGGATTTCAAGTGCTTTGTTCCCTCACAGCAGCTGTTTGTGCGGCCCCTGCAGTGTCAGATCTGAGGGCTCGTTGTTTCAGTGGCTGTGATGGTGCCCTTGGCAATTCCAGCTCCTCAGGGATAAAGGTGTTGCTGGACCGAACTCCCCAGAGCAGAACTTAACCAGCGTGAGACACAAAAAGCTGATTTTTTCTTTGTTTGCTTTTACTACTTATCACAAATGTAATTTATGTGTCTTCTATCCCTTTTAGAAAGTGTGGGCTGGTGTGAGGCGGGCATTAAAAATACGGCGAGTGAACGGCAGCCTTTCCTGAGAACCAGGTACCTCTGGAAGTGTGGAAACCTGCGTGTAAAATCGGAATTGTGTGGAAACAAGGTGGTTTGTAACAGTTTATTATCCTGGCAACTAGAATTCCCTGGCTGTGCTGGTAGTGTGGTTACTTACTGTTAGTTGGTAACTTGCCTAATCCTACTAACCTTCTTATTGTAACCTGCCTAACTATTGTTAGTAATCGGCTTTGGTTACTAAGCCCTAACTATTAGTAGCAAGTTTTGAGCTGTGCAGGTGCAAATACACTTGTTTTTAGTCCTGTTGACAACTGGCTTTTGCTGTGCTGTTTGTGCTCGTGAAACGAAACGTGGTCTCATCCACTGTGTTAATTATCAGGGAATAACAATATTTCTTGCCCCTTAACACGTGCTTCTGTGTGCTACAGCCACCGAAGCGTGTGGGGGGATTGTCCCGTGTGGATAATCCTGGGATGCAGGACTGTGACACACTGGGCAGAATTAAAAGGGGTGAAGTCCTGCTTGTCCCTGTCATCTCCTAACCTTCAACCCCCCTTTTGCTGGGAGACCTGATGAGTTAATTTGGCTCAGTCAGAGGGCTTGAAAAACAAGGAAGAACGGGAAGGATGGGGAGGACAGAGCTTGTGTGATGGGCTCAGCTGTCTGTGGAGGGATTTACTCTGTGAGTAAACAGTGGGACTTACTCTGAGCGTGCAGAGATGCCCAGCAGGGCTGGACTGAGAGTTTATCGGTGTGTTTGTGCACACTTAGCGCCGTGGAAACCTCTTAATGCTGTTATTCCATAACAGAACTATCTAAAGCACTAGATCAGGTCCTACAACTCCGTGTCTGTGTGGTTTGCCTTGCCCAGTGATCCCTGATTTCTCTGCCCCATCTGACTGCTGGCTGTTTGTAGTACAAAGCAGGGACAGGAATTTTTCTGATTTGTAAGCCTTAGTCCTGATCTGTCATTCCTCAAATACCTGAAATTCCTATTGAAGAAAGCAGCAATTTTGAGTTCTGCTGGAGTATGCGAGGGCTTTTTTTTTTTTAACCAAAAAATTATACAACCGGAGATGCAAGACCGTAATTCCACTGAAGGTGAGGAAGGTCTTTTGTTATTCTCTTCATCTGTAAAAGATAAATACATAATAATAATTTTTTCCTCAATTGAAAAGAGAATGTAACCTCCTGCTCGGTGTTGTGATAATTATGTACATGAGGAGATGGTTTCTAGAGGAAACAGTATTTTAAATACAAAGAATGCTTAAAAAAGCACAATACCCAGAACTTCTGCCTTCTTATTTCAAAAATAAATATGTATAATTATTACAGAGAAACACTCTTCTTGCACTTGGAATTTATTATTTAATATTACAATCTACATGCAAAGTTATCCCCTTCTTCCTGTGTGGTATTTTTAATCCTTTTTCCAGATGCACCTTTCTCATTTTCTTTGCAAATTGTTGAACATGTTTCTGCTTTGGTGCTCTCGCCATTAATTAAAATATTAAAGACAGAATATTCAATAATCTGTGAGAAACTTTCCTATTCACCTCCCTCCTGCAGCCTCCCTGAAAGCGCAATTCATCAGCGTTTCTCCTTTTAATGAGCTTCTTACTTCAAAATGCTTCTGTTGTAATTTGCCAAAATCTTTCACCTGGATTTCGATTTTCGTGTGGAAGTTATCGGTTCTTTTCTTTAAATATGGTTATTTTCTTTCAGTTTTTCTGGTTTGTCCACAGATTCCTCTTCTTTGAAGTATTTTTTACTTTGCTTCATGAGGTTTAATTCACCTTGACCTGTCAGTCTCCATTTCTATTCTGTCATCTCTGATTTTTTTCTTTGCTTTCTTTCCTTTCTAATTCCTTGCTGGAATGTTTATCCCTTTATGTTTGTAATGCAATTTCTGAACAGTTTTTGTGTTGGTTTTTTTTTTAAACTTAAATCTCATTATCCTTCCACTTTGAAAAGCTGATTTCCATAAGTGGTTCCTTTAACATCTCCAAGTTTGATCTCCCCTATCTTTCCCAAATTAAAGAATCCTGGTGTATACTGTCATGTGAAAACTAAAGCACCTTCTCTTGTATTAAAACCTTGTTGCCTTTTTCCAGTTGCATAATTCCCTGTTAAGATGGGAGGACCAGGAATGCAGTGTTCAGGATGGAACTGTGCTTTTCCCCCAGTTTTATAGTTTGGGAATATATTTTACCCTCACATGCATTTATTTGCACTGATTAAAACTGAACTATATCTTCTTCCATCACTGCCATCAGGCTGGAAATCCAGGTAAACCACATCCATTGGATCCCTTTATTCCATGTGATTCTGCTTGGCTTTTTCAGAAATGCTAAAAAAACAGTCGAGGTATAACCTCCAAAAGGTTATATCGTATTTTACGTCATATTTCAGTGTTCATTAATTCTGTTATTATTAAGGATAATATGTAAAAAGTCAGTGAAAAACTCAATCCAAATTATATATAGGTCCCCAACTCCTACTTCTAAAACCTTACAAAGCAGTGATTTTGCTACTTCCAGTTCAAAGGAATTTTAGTAGTCCTTTTATTCCTTACTTTAATAGTACAATTGTATATTCTTTCTTTTAGAACACTTACTTGAGTGCTGTCAGATCTTAGAAACGCACTGATTGTTTTTCTGGTTTGAAATCTCTTCCAATGATCTGAGAAAAGCCATAACTTACAGCTCCTCTGCCTTCTTTCAGGAAAAGATTTAATTTCCTAAAGAGACAAGTCCCAGTCATGTGTGATTATTACCTGGACAGCTCTTCAGAATCACAGAATGCTCCCAAACACGAGCAAACCAACCTTGAGTTCGGATTGTGGGGCTGCCAGGTACAAGTAGAGATTGTAAACTCTGGGGTTTTTTTTCCTTGTGAAGTAATGATTACCGTTTTCAATATTTTCATTAATTATTAGTTAATATTTTATTCAAGTTTTTTTTAAAAAAAAGTTCCAATTTCACATTAGTTACGCTCACCTTTCAGAAATAAATAAAAGCCACGATGTTTAAAAAAAACCTTTCAAACACTGAGAGATTGTGTAACAAATGAAGGAGGAACAAACAATAACAGATTTTACGTGCATGTGATGTTTCCCAGCACTGAGCGTGGCAGGTTAGCAAGAAAGTCAGTCATAGGAGAAGATAAAAAAACAACCCCCAAAGCTTTTTATATTTGTGTAGTAGCTGAAGTCCTGAGTAACCTGTGTGTAAGAAGAGCTACTACAGCACTTCTTGCCGTAGTTTGACGCAACAAGAGTTACCTGAGGTAATAAGAGTCTCCCTTTACTGGGATATAATGGCATTTACTGCTCCAAAATCTTTGCCAGCACGTGGAAAAAGCTGGATGTGAGACCTCAGTGCTTACACAGCACACAAGGTGTTGTCATTATTAAACAACGGTTGTAGTTTTTTTGTTGAGATCAGAGGTGCACTAATGCCACAGGAGACTAGGATAAAGCCGTTTAATACAAAAGTAAATTATTTTCTTGGTGGAAACCAGTAACTTGAGCTTTCTTACTGGAAAACAAACAAAATTTCTGCACTTTGAAGAGAAGAGGTAAAAATTCACAGAATTTTCTATCAAGTTTTTCTCTGGTGCCTGTTCCTCTTCCAGCAATGGAAGAGGTTCCTGAGCCCTGGGACATGTTGTCAGTTGGCTTCTTCATCGCTGGCTTTGTCTTCAGAATCATCGCTTTCATATTCCTCATCCTCATACCGGGAGGCGCCCTCAGCCTCAGCGTCAGACTGACCTTCCTCCTCCTGCTCCTGGCAGCGCTCAGACCGAGAGCTGGGGCTGGAATGATCCTCCTCCTCCTCCTCTTCCTCCTGGGAATGGCCAAGTGACTGATCTGCCTTTGCTTCCTCTTCCTCCTCCTCCTCCTCCTGGGAATGGCCAAGGGACAAGCCTGCCTTTGCTTCCTCCTCCTCCTCCTCACTGTTCCGGACGGAGGGTGGGCTGGACTCAGGCTCAGGAGCATCAGGGCTGGCTCTGGGCTCTTCCTCCTCCTCCAGCTCACTGGACTGCTCGTCTGGGGTGGAGGTTTTGACACCTTTTCCCTTCTCTTCCTCTTCCTCCTCCCCCTCCCAGGACTGCTCAGAGTGGGGACTGTCCTCGGCTGCTCCCTCGAGGAATCCCCTTTCCTTCACTTTGATCTCGATGACTCTGAAAAGACAATTTGCAGGTGAGATTCTGTTTTCTAGCAAGGTGCTTTCCAGGAGGTTTCTAAAGTACTTTCATGTAATATAGGGCAAATCCTGGTATTCTTGGCTGGGGTGGAACTGGGGAAGGAAAAGGGAAGAGGGGACACACACACACACCAGAGTCTCTTTTATGCTAAAAAGTAACTCAACAGCATTGCTTATATATTCCAATTTTTTTTGTTTCTGCTTCCCTTTAAATCATAGCACTTAATGGATATTGAAAACGAATTTTTATAAGGCTTATTTTAAAAAATTAAAATTTTAAATTAGGTTTAAATTTAAATCCTTAAATCAGGTAATGAAGAATGAAGTGACTTACTAGCAACCTGCCAGAATTTTTGGTGAAAGGAACAAATTAAAAAAAATGTTTTTATTCATTTTTCTTTGAAGTGCATTATGTAGCCAGTGCTCTCCTCTGTATCATGAAATACTATTTAATTCAGGAAAAACAATAAAAATTACATACTACCACTAACATTAGTAAAGCAAACCACGTAGTCAAATAGTTCCCTGGGAAATACTATAACTAATTAAAAAAAACACCCCAAATCTACACACTCAAAATTTCTTTCTAATTATTAGATATGCAGTGGGTGAGAAAAACAAAAGCCTTCAGTAATCTCTACCTTTCTCTGGCATCAGTGGAGATGAAATCTTCAGCAGTGGAGCACTGGAGCAAAATAGTTGTTTGCCCTTTCTTTGAAACAAACTCTGGGTTTATCCCCAGTGCTCTCAGTCTGTTGGAATAATGCTTTTCTGCAGCTATTCTGGCATTTTTCTGTGGAAAAACCACAATGGTTATGTGTTACCTGATGCACTGAATGCCTGCCTTTTGATATTTTATTGGTATTAATCCCCTGTTTCATTAATTGCAGCTGACGAGCGGAATGATCATTCACTGCAGGTAAGACTGGCAAAGCAATACTTGAAAATTTTACATCAGATTTTCCTTTCCTGTACTGGCAGCTTTTGGTTGTGTTCAGAGTTACTCAGAGTACCTTAACTGGACACCCTTACAATGGTTAGTCACAAAAATTAATAACATTTATGTGGGGCAACAGAGGTTGAAACAGATAAATACTGGTCTAAAAAGTGTTTTTCGAGTGTCTTTAAACACGTTTGAGTACAAATGTCATATTCAGTATCTGCAGTTAAGAACTGAGCAGTAACACAGAAACAAGGCAACCTGAGTGACTCTCTCAAAAAGCAAAGGCCTCTGTTTTACTCTTTCTTCCATTTCTTGCAACTCTTGCAAATATTCCTGCCTTCTCTGCTTCTCGTTGTTCCTAAGGGAAGCAGAGCACAGGAGAAATTGTTATTAATTCATAACACAACAAGTGACTTTCTACAGCAGCTAAATTGCTCATGACAAACTAAATATTGTCCTACTTAAAGATAAATAAAAGGTAAGTACTGAACAAACCCATCTCTGAAGTTGTCACTTGGGCTAAGCAGAGACAGGTTACTGAGGTTAAACAGAGGCTAAGTTTTTTGGATTCTTGGAGGTTTGGGGGATTTTTAAAAAAGAATCTGGATACTTGGGGGTTTTTAAATGCTGATTTCACACAGATCTTCCAGCTGCTCTAAGCAAAATTAAACAGAGTACACCATGGGACGTGAATAGCATTAACTAAAAATCAGTGCTTTTAAAGTTTGGTGAGAACCCTGCTACTTCAGCAGTCCATCTCCCACATTCTGGATCACGTAACACTTTTTTCCTGGTTGGCTTGTCAGGGGCCCAGTCAACAGAGCAGGATGATGAAACTGTTGATTCATCAACTGAAATGGTGAGTAGGATCACAGCAAGCACTGGATAATCCAGGTAGGATGGGTTGTAATCCTCAGTGTGTGACAGACACCTCACTAGGTCAGGGATGAGATCCGGGGGGCCTTTTACACTCCTGTGTCCTCCTGCCTCTCTCCCTGACCCTCTCTGAATTCCTGGGACGTGGCTGTGCATCAAGGCAAGTTATTCACCATTTTGGGGAGTGAACTTCCTTGTTGCTCCTCGCTTGAAAGAGCACTTACAGTAACAGACCTCGTTCCCCAGCTCTGCTGAAATGAGCGTTAGCAGGTTAAGCCCTTGGAGCAGCCCCAGAGCATCAGCACCAGGGAAATAACCTTGCTTTGTAATGGCATCATCTTCTGCGCAGACAAGAATTCAGCAGTGAGTGTTTTACAGAGCTCCTCAAATCTGATTAAGCTAAACACTGCAGTGTGAATTTTGCTGGTGAATGAACTCAAATCAAATCTGCAAAAACCCCCCACTGTCTCCCTTCATTCTCCACCCACTCTGACTCCAATTGTTTTCTGCTTCTGTCCCGGACTCAGCAGATCATCTCCAAGGACATGTACATCATAAAGCTCCTGTTACTAACAGAATGCCTGGTTACATGCGAGGGCGAGTCCTGTTTGCCCAGGAATCCTGCCCAGGCGTGAAGCAGCAGGGGCAGAGCAGTCTTTGCCTCTCACAGTCTCCACACAACAGCACCTGAAATTGGTGATACTTCTGCAGGGCCAGCAATGCCAGGCCAGATCACAAACCTCACTAAAGACTCAAACAGGATCAATTTTTTGTAGGATTAAAAAGAGCAAGAAGAAGAAATGGTTTTAAATTAGCCCCAGACACCGGGTCGAGCAGCAGTTCTGGGGTTAGACCCGTGTCAGAGAGCTGAAACCCCTCTGGAGTGCCAGCTCTCACCTCATTCCCTGTGTGGGGCTTTCCTCAGTCATATAGAAACAGTCTTTCAGTTGTATCTCTCCTACAGGTAACTTTGCGTCCCACTCCTCCAAAACACCAGCAGCTCCCTGGGTAGCTGCTGTTACACGTGTGAAGTTAAAATGATATTCCTGATCCAATCCTGCTCCAGTTTTCCCTCTCCAGTGGGGCCTGCTGGGACAAAGAAGTGAACTGTGGCATGTTCACTGCTCCAATGTACAGACCCCAGTGCAGTATGCAGCTGTGCAATGATATTCTGTAACTACACTATTCCTTTTCCTTTAAATTGTTAGGAACTTCTCCTCTTTAGCTGATGTGTCAACTGAGAAAACACAGGAGTCCCCTGTTAGCTAATCTGTAATACTCTAAGGTGCAATAAATATTTCTATATATATGTTCTAATGATTTCAATACAGATTGGCAACAATTTCCCAGTTGAAATACTAAATGTGACCATTTTCACTATCTGCTTGCACGATGTTTAATTTATCACACATCACTATGTTAACTGAGACGATTTTTTTTTTACACATTGTATGTTTAACATACAATGCAATCCTGAACCTCCCATTCCCATTGTTGGACGAGAGGTTCTGGATTCAGGGGAATGCCACAAAATACCTGAATGTTTTTAATTTGGATTTAGACATCTGAGCAAGGCTCTGATGTGGGTCATTGGCCTCAGCCCGAGCCAGTACAATTTTCTGAAATTTTTTCTTTCTTTGTTTCTGCTTTGTTCTGTTCCTTTTTTGTTGTTCTTCCAGCTTTCTCTTTTCCTCAAGTGAATTCCTGGTGGGGAAAACAAACTAAGGCTGAATTCACATTAAATCAAGAGCACCACTTCAAAGGAAGCTTTGGGAAAGACGATTCCAAGGAGGAAAACAGGGTTGCCATGAGAGGACACAAAGTATGTGCCATTTTAAAGGATTCAGGATATCCTGGGAAACAGCAGTCATTTGTCCCTTTCCTAGGGACATTCTCAGAAAAATTCACTATTATTTCTTCAGCAATCATAAATTTAAAGTACTTTGGTTTATATTATTTTAAGTTTTATATTATAATTAAGCCCATATATTAACAAATTCAGTCCTATGTTCACTGCATGGAAGAATTAACTACATGTGTAGAAATACAAAAATAATCTACTTTTAAAGTACATATAGAATAGAGCACCTCTAAGTAGTCACCTTAAGGCTTGTAGCCTTCGTCTCGTGGATTCTGTGTTTTTGGGAGACTTGGATTTTCCAGATCCCAAGAGTTGGGAATTTGCACTTGAATGTCTCATTTGGGGTTTCCGTCTGGGAGAGGCAAACGGCCACCGGGTTTCCTTCAGCTTCTCCTCATCCTCCTCAATGTCCTTCAGAATCTTGCCCTTGTTTGAGGGGATATATGAAGTCAGAAGATTGAAGGGCTCGCACACCGTGAGGTCTTTCACCTGCTTTTGCTGCAGGAGCCGTTTCTGGAATCTCTCGTGTAACCTTTCAAAGTCTGGGACGCTGGAGTTGATCCTGGGTCTGTGTTCGGTTTGCTTTGGGTCAGTGCTCTGGTGTTTCTTGGTTTTGTTGGTCTCTTTTAAGGCCAGCCTGCTGTTGGGGACAGAGGAATTACGCAGCATCTCCTCAGCTCTCATCCTGATCCTTATTTCCCTGTAGAGCTCCTCCTCCTTCAGCCTCTCCTTAAAATCTGGACTATAAACACACTTGGGAACCGGTTTTGCTCTGAACACTTTGGCTGGATTTTCAGGCATGGGAAGGTCTCTTAACTGCATTTTCCTGATTTCTCTCCTTTGCCTCTCTCGCTCAATGAATTTAAAGGGCTTCTGGGAAGCCAAGAGCTTGAGTTTGCTCCTCTCCCTCACAGACCTCCTGCGCTCCTCATTCCGCTGCACGATGTCGTGGTAGAGCGGGAGGAAAATGGCAGCAGGCACCGGATTGGCCCGGAACTTTTTCTGGCACTCTGCTTCTTCCTCCAGTTGCTTCTTCAGTAGGTGATTCTCCAGCTCTATCTGTGACTTGGATTTAACATTCTGTTCTTTCTTCTGAGCTTCTCTGATGGTCATCTGGAAAGGTTTGGGCACGGTGACTTTGGGGGACCACTCCTTGTGTTTCTTCTGTGCCTTCCTGCAGGGGGGGGAGCTGGGGGGGCTGTCTGGGATGCGGGAGATGTAGTCTTCCATGGAGAACCCATCCCACATCTTCTCAATCTGTTGCTTAGCAAAGGAGGATGATCCGGTTTCACTCCCATTTCCTTCAAACACTAATTCCACGTCGGACACATCGGATATAGTTGAGCCCAAGGGATCGCTTAAGTCGGAGTCTGAAAAGGATTTGTGCAAGTTTAGAGGCTGGTACGAGCTCTTGTCCCAAGTTGGCCTTGGAAAAAGGGGGGAAAAAAAAGCTTGATTTGAGCCAGTCCAACACTGATGCAACGCCAGTAATTTCACTGTAAGGAATCACTGCTAGAAACAAAAATGACAGTGGCTGAGGGGGACGAGAAGCGAGAAGAGCAGCACTCTGGGCACTCACGCCAGATCCCAGTTTTAGTGCTGATCACCAAGTCAGCACTTCCTAGGGAAAGGCCCTGTGCTTTCCTAAACGTGCTTCCCAGACCCTGCTGCGCACCCTCCTCTAAACCTCACGGACTGTTAGTGAGATAATAAGCATTTTTATTATTAAAACTGACTGTTCTCTGATCACTGCTCACAGGAGATGGGGAGATGAACACTTTCCAGCCCCAGAAACACAGCCTGCTCTTTTACAGCTGCCTGGAAAGCATCTGGGAATCTTCAGATAAAAAGTGCCCCCCAACTTACCTACAAGACTTAAAAGAGGTGTCCTTTCTCTTGTCCAAGGGTTGTGCTCCTTTTAAATGCAGTTTGTTCTGATACATACTTTCCAGTTTTTTCATGGTCTCCAGGTGGGCATTCTTCAACTCTTCCAGCTTCAAGTAATACTCTTGATTTGAATTGCATATTTTGGAGAAGTCTATCTGCTTGTCACAGTCTCCTTTTAGAGGGGGGGTCTGCACTCTATTGGTATTTGAATCCAAATCAAAGCCATCCTGGAAGAGATGTTTGCATAATTTTTTGTTAGAAGAAAGGGGAACAAGGTTCTTAATGTTGCTTTATCCTAATTTAGTCTAATGGATGATGCAGTAACAGCAAATCGAGTTAACCTGTATACAAATGTTACTGCAGAGCTCCCTGGAATAATCTTATTGCGTATTAATTTCTGTTCTGGGGCGTCCTATTTAAAGCCTGTAAAAATTCCCAAGTCTGTCCTGTAATCAATATATTTATAACAGGAATTACGATCAAAAGGACTTACCAAAAGAAAAACACGTAACTATTTTGTAAAGTGTAGTTTTTCCTTGATTACTATGCAGCTCTAAAAAAGCCTTTATTTAAAAGTGAACAAAACCACAGCAGAACCTTCTCTGCCTCCCATTTCCATAAGAATTCTAAAAGTAAGTCATTAGAGATCTGGCGTATAAAAGTTTATTCCCATTTCCATAACTTACTGTGACATGACAGGGATTCTGCACAGCTTATATTTCCAATACTGTTGGAACTACATATATATGACTGTATATATAACATATATGTAACTATACTGGCAGCTGTGTGCAGGTAATATTCTTTAAACATTTTTAAAGCTTACACAAGTCAGACAAGTCACTAAAGCCAGGTTAATCTGCATTACAAAGGCTTCATTTTGTCCTTTTTTTTTTAAAAAAAACCTCACGGGGCAATTTCTCTATCCCGAAAATTAGAATACAGCTTTTCCACAGCGGAGGTATTTTAATAAGTTTTGACACTCCAACAAAAAGTCTTGTAGGTTTTCACAGCAAAAAACTCTTAACTCCGCCGTGGAAGAAATGAGTGGCCCAATGCAACGGGAATTACACGATCAAAGAGGGAAATTTAAAGCGTCGTTAGGGAACACGCAGTGACGGGCATTATCCGCCTCTCCCTGGCGCTGCCGCTGCCAGCGCTGCGCGTAAACCCCGCGGAGCGCTCCACGGCTTTTCCCTGGGCTCGGCCGTCGCCAGCTCCTCCATCTGCTCTCCCAGACGCCGGGGTGCCCCAAGCTCCTTAAGGGATTGGCGCTGCAGCGGGGCCATCTGCCAGGCCTCTCCCCGGCTGCACCTGTACCTCGTGCCCCGTTCCCCGCTCCGGGAAGCGCAGACCCGGCTTGCGCTCCCGCTGCCGGGAGGTCCCTGCGCGGGGCCGGGCGGGCGCAGGCGAGCCCCTCAGGCCGGCCCGGGGATGGCCGGGGGATGCCCGGGGGAT